>OX442359.1:7982389-8004889 GCA_949357725.1 Hyperoplus immaculatus | reverse complement strand
GATTTTCTAGAGTATTTTACTGATAAAATCTCCTTAATCAGGAGCAATATCACTAGGCAGCAGTCCCCTAGTACTTTGAGCGACCAGTGCCAGGCAACCACAAGTACACTCTCACAGTTTGAACCTATCTCGGCTGAAGCCTTGGCCTCATTGGTTGTTGCTTCTAAGCCTACAACCTGTTCACTGGATCCTATCCCTTCTGACCTCTGTAAGGAACTTTTCCCCTGTCTTAGTGGCCCTCTACTCTCCATCCTGAACACTTCCTTCACTGAAGGGTGTGTCCCTCTATCCTATAAATCTGCTATCATTAAACCACTCCTCAAGAAACCCAACAGCGATCCACTGGTTCTGGCTAACTATCGACCTGTCTCTACTCTCCCCTTTTTCTCTAAAATTCTTGACAGAATTGTTGCCGATCAACTGACTGCCCACCTTTCTGCCAACAATCTCTTCGACAGCTTTCAATCTGGTTTCCGCTCCCGTCATTCTACTGAGACTGCCCTAACTAGAGTAGTTAATGACCTTCTCATTACCGCCAACTCTGGATCTGCTTCTCTTCTACTCCTTCTTGATTTAAGTTCGGCATTCGATACTGTAGATCACTGTATTCTTCTACATCGACTGGAGCATTGTGTGGGTGTTCATGGGTTGGCACTCTCATGGTTCCAGTCCTATTTATCTAACAGAACCCAATGTGTTAGTTTTAATGACTCTTTATCTGAATGTTCTGCAGTTGTCTCTGGTGTGCCCCAGGGGTCTGTCTTGGGCCCTCTGCTCTTTTGTATCTACATGCTTCCTCTGGGTGGGATCATTGCTGAATACGGCATCCAGTTCCATTTCTATGCCGATGACACACAACTTTACATTCCACTGCAGCCAAATGACCCCTCTCAAATTCAAAATCTTGAATCATGTGTAGTCCGAATCAAGAGCTGGATGAGTCACAACTTTCTTATGATTAATACCGCTAAGACTGATCTCCTGGTGATCAAGCCCAATAATTATAAATACTTATCTGAAGGTCTTCGTATGAACATTGATGGTTGTTTTATTTCTGAGAGTCCTCTGATCAAAAACCTTGGTGTTACCTTTGACCCAACATTGACTTTCCAGTCTCACATAAAAGAAATCACTAAGACAGCTTATTTTCACCTTCGGAATATTTCTAAAATCCGCCCTTCTCTGTCCCTGCGTAGCGCTGAGGTGGTTCTCCATGCCCTTGTGTCCTCTCGACTGGATTACTGTAACGTTCTCTTTTCTGGCCTCCCCTTTTCCACCACCAGGAGCCTTCAAATTGTCCAGAATTCAGCTGCTAGACTTTTAACTAAAACAAGTCAATTTTATCATATAACTCCTGTTTTAGCTTCATTGCACTGGCTGCCCATTCAGGCAAGAGCGGATTTTAAAGTTCTTCTTTTAACTTTTAAAGCCGTGAATGGTCTTGCGCCACTTTATCTTTCCCATTTACTCACTCCCTACACTCCGTCCCGTCCTCTTCGCTCCCTTGGCTCAAACCTCCTAGTCATTCCACCCATCAATAAAAAATCAGCTGGTGGGAGGGCTTTCTCTTACCGCGCTCCTCTTTTATGGAATGCCCTCCCACTTGACATCAGAAGTACCTCCTCCATCTCACTTTTTAAATCACGTCTTAAAACACACCTTTTTACCCTATACTTTGATTAAACTATCTTTTAGCATTTCCCCTGGTCTTAACTATTGTTTTATATTTTTATTTTTTATTGGTTTTTATTTACTTAACTGTTTTATCCTTTCTCTGGTGTTTTAACTGATGTTTTGTAAATGCATTTTAACTGTTTTTTTTTTTTTTTGGTGGTTTTGATTGTTTTAACTGCACTTGTTTTTATTGGAAAGTGTATTGGGACCGTGTACCATGGTGATTTTGCACTTTAAATAATAAATTGATTGATTGATTGATATGTCTGTTACATTGCAGAAACCCATAGGACGTGCTCGGGGTCTTCAGTATATAAGTATAACACCTTGGCCCGGTCTCCACTACCCTATTTAGTTTTTATTTTCCCACACAACATTGCATTCACTATTTAGCACTCACCCCTACATGCGGACATTGCTGACTTACTGATTCTTACACTCCATTGCATTATAATTTTTGATTACTGTTAATAAATGATTGATATTTTTGCATTAGCTTCATATGGCACTTTCTTTTCACAAACTTTACAGTTTCTTGTCATGGTTTTGAGCTGGTCATGACAAGTCGGGGGCTTGTCCGGGATTATGCAGCATCCGGCACTGACTGCCACACATTGATATGCTTTGCATTTATGGGCCTTTCCTTTTTAATGTAATCTGTAAACCCACAAACCAATGTAGTTAGTTAATGATGTGCATGTGGTTAATCCCCTATGAGTCCTCTGACCTTATCCTCTTGCACTTTTAAAATTTCAGTTTACCAAGTGTACTTTAATTCAGCAGTACCTGCATGTGGAGCAACGATTCAGAGTGCGCTTTCCCAAACTGAGGAAGTGAAATGTCAAAGTGGGCTTTTGGGTATTGCTTATGCATTTAAAAGGAAGGACAGGGTGTTAAAGTTTATACATTCCGGCTTGTTGTTTTGTCTTGTTTCCCCAGCAGCAGAGAGCTCTCAGACCCAGCCATCTTCACAGATGGTTTAGCCTGGAGGTACTTAAACCCCCTTCACGACACTCACACACCTACACACACACACACACACGCACGCACACACACACACACACACACATATATATATATATATATATATATATATACAGTATATACACACACACTCCCCACCTACTCTCCCTCTTTCTCTCTATATTTCTGTGTCTGTCATCCCCTCTCTTTGTCTGGCTATCCTTCTCTGTCTCTCTCACCTTCTTTCTCTTTCCCCTGTTCAGTGTTTGGTGAGCGAATCCCTCAAGTCTCCACCGGACCACTTCCTTTGACACACACCACAAAAGCCTGTCTGTCAGCTCCTGCACTGACAGGATGAGGCCAAGTTCCCCCAAAAATGTGTGTGTGTGTACGTGAATATATGCAATATTGAGCTGTGTGTTACAGTACTTCTTTGCACCCTTTGCATGCATGGGATGTCACATACGTTAAGGTGGCAATATTTGACTCACTGTCGAATAAGTTTGACGTTTTTTGTCAGGGTTTGAAACACCACATGCATACGAATTTGTCATATTGTTTGGACAGAAGCGTATTGAAAAACATATTACTTATATCTTTAGTTTACACTTCATTGACTTTATTTTAGATTGTAATAAGTTGTACACTCAATGTATTTGGGGAATACTCGGCCTGCAGGACCATCATACTATGTATAATTTTCCTGAATAAATCCTCAGTTTGGGCCCTATCTGTCATGGTCATTACCTTGAGCATTGTTGTTCTTTAAATGCCTACTTCACCGGTTGGAATATGAAGGTGTATTGAACTCGGCGATCCTATGAAGTATAAATGTGCAAAAAAAATTGAAATCGGATCATCCTAGCCTGAGAAAAGGCAGAAAGAGTGTGTTATGGTCTCACTGTCTAACCCTACATTTCTCTTTCTGTGACATCACAGAATGAGAAATGAGAAAGGATCTCCGAGTTCAATACACCTTCATATTCCAACTGGTGAAGTAGGCCTTTAAGGTCCATTACAGGTTTTAAAAAATAAAGTTGTAGTTAGATAGGATGTACACAAGTTTGCACGGAGCAGCTTCTATGTAAGCGGTGAAAGTTGTAGTTTCATCAAGTAGTTTCTGAACCACTAGTGGCATAACAAACTTAAGAAGCAGTAATCATTCAGCAATTTCATTCAAATGCTGTAGTCTAAAACAGAATTATGGAAATTATCAATGCATTCTTTATCAACGCAAGTCAATGTGGATTAAAAGCAGTTGATTTCTGGGTATTTTCTCAAGGTACTATTTTTTCTCTTAAAGCAGCTACTTCTTTGACAATTTACAAGAATCCACCGTGAGAAGGACAGAGATGATTTCCAAATGATTCACAAGGTGCTAGTCTATGAACATTCGACCTTGACGACCAAATACTTGAGAAAAAGAGACTTGTCTGTACAAATTGGTCGGTTGACTTTGCCATTCTCTTCAAGGGCACATGCTCCATCCTTACCTCTTTGTCTCCGCAGGCTTGACTGGAGCAATGGAACAAAAATGTCGACACCTTGTTTCACCAAATGAGAAATGACAAATGCATAAATCATTCAGGCTCTGCCGCGTAGAGATTTCAGTTTGACACAGTCTCAAGCTGTTTGGTGCTCCGCTGATGACAACCTCCACGGAAGCCCACAGAAAGCTCACGCCACTGCTGATGTGCTAAAAATGGTCAGTGTGGGTGTTGAAGCCTGAACCCTATATATCCTCAAAAGGTACCAATATGTGCATGCATGTCACTACAGAATTGAACCCATCCTGCAATTTTACAAATGTAATCATTAATGCATCTTCCTTTAGGACATTCTATATCTGTTCATTCAAAATGGCATACTGGGAATCAATCGGATTATGTCAAAAATAAGTTATTCAATTTTAAACACATTAAAGCTTCATTGTGACTTTATTGCTTCTATATTGTGCTTGACCTTAATAGTGAAATGATTCTTTCCAGATCAAAGGTTAGTATTCCTCTGTGAGCCGAGACAATATGTGTGATTCCAGAGGGAGTATACCGAATGAAGACATATAATAGTACTGAAGCTGAGGTAATATTGTAAACACAACAACGTAAATATGGCCCAACATTTGTTCTTTGTTGAGATAGTATGATGAAAATACATTATATTCCCCTAAACCTAAAAGACTTTTACTGAAAATATGCTGTTTGATTTTTACAAAAAGCAATTTCCTCCCCCTTCATTAACTTGCAAATCAAGCAACATTTCAATTATCTTCATATTGTGAGCACGGAAAGCAATTTACTGTAAATTCAGTGGCTTGCGTTTCTACAACAGTTACTGTATTTCCCAACATTCCACAGACGGATTAATCTATCTTCAAGCCCATTCAATTATCTATTTAGCCAAACGTATAATTACTCATCTTTGTGCCAAGACTGTTTGTTACAATTCCTTACACACAAATTAAATTGCCCATAAACTATTTCTAGAAGCCATTAGAGCATCTCAAGAAATGATTTACTTAATGAGGGGGCGGGATGGGATTGTTGAGATGAGACGGGGGTTGCAGCGAATGCGCAGCATCCAGTGACATCGGAGAAATAGACAATTAGATCTTGGCAAGCTAAACTGCTAAACACTATCATGAGCGCTTGTTTGAAATCAATATAATGAGCTACACGGATAGTGTTGTAAGACCTTTTTTTACAGAAACAGATGGAAATGACCCCTCGCTTGTGCTGTTTATGAATGAGCGCTTGTATAGGAAGCTGTATTGGATGAGTTGGTCTGTGAAAAGCAAAATATTATTGAGAGAGCGCACTAAATCCCGCTAGTGTTATAAAGCCAGCATCTCTCTGTGAGTTTTTGAAGTTGGTTCTGTCTGCCTCCCTCCAGGAGGCTAAACAGTAGCTGTGTGAGAGGAATAATTTATCTGTGTAGCAGCTGTCCCTCATCTATGATGATTGATTTAGCTGCTCAAAACAACCGTGCCAGAAAAATACCTCTGGATAACCAAGTCAGCGGTAGAAGAAACACTGAAATCCGTACTTAAAAAAAGAAAAAAAAGCATACTCGAGTACTAGTAAAAGCTTTGCATCAGAGCTCCTACCTAAGGTACACATTACCAGCATAATGTATTACAAGTTAAAAATATTTATTCTTCAGAAAAATAGCATCTGCATTTTGATGGTGTAACTGCTCGAGGTGGAGCTAGTTTTCTCTATACTGTTAGGTAGTTTAGTCCAGTGGTTCTCAACCTAGGGGTTAGGCCCCTAAGAAGGTCAAAAAGTAAAAATGAGAAGTCAGAAGATGATTTAAGGGTAAGGAAGAGAAAAGATTTCTGTAAAATTATTATTGTACTTTTCTCCGATCTCAATTTTACCTGGAACACTTATTCAAACAAAAACATCTGAAAAGTTTTGAGGGCAAATGCCTCTATAGTCGAACTCATAGAAATCAATGCTTAGATCTTTAATAATGTTTTGTATTTTTATCTATCGTAGGTATGTTAATGTGAAATCTTGATCTACAGATTAACTATGAAATATAATATTTCCCACCGAAATGTAGAGGGAGTACACTAGAAGTATAAGAAGTATGACAGAAATATTCATTTGAAGAACACTCAAAGTTGAATTTAGGAAATTGTTACTTTCCGCCACTGAACCCATACTATAATGACTGTATACACTTTCACATACTATTTTGTCGTAAAAGCCCATCGAACAGTATACGGTCTGTGTTTTGAACTTCTTCCGAATAAACCTTGAAGAATAAAACTTTGACCACAAGAGGTACTGTCATCACTTATTCACTAGCAAGCGAGGACTCGTGTTTTGACACCCAACTTCAAAGTATCTGGATTCTATTTCATGTTGGCATTGGAGGAAAGTCAAAAGGATGCCAAATGCAAAATCCGTCACCGAGGTCAAAGCTTCTCCCCAAGATGACAGAGGGGTCGACAGATTCATTGTCAGTGCACAGATACAATGCCACCTGTCCTTGAAATCCTGTTCTAAGCATTAGCATTGTCTCTTCTATCCGGCGTGACCAGCTCTCTTTTCTCTTTAGCTGCTCTTTCATCTGTTATTTAATGGAGGGATTGCCGACATGAAAGACACGAACACTTTGCCTTTCATCCCAATGACATCATCCCTCTGGCTACACCTGAAAACCTGTCTCATTAAAATGAAATGCTGCATATTAAGAAAAAAAATCCATATATATCGCTCCTGTTGTTGAGGCCAGTTTAATCAAAAGCCCTGCTTAGCCATATGGGTTTGGGAAATCATCAGGGGGTCTGAGGCTTTTGCGACGATGATGAATGGGAGGATGGGATATTTGTTTCCTAATTCCTCAATGGATATTAGGGTTTCATCAAAATGAGTTTTGTTCTATAATATGTTTTTCATTTTAGCCAGAAAATGCACCGTTAACCACACAAAGGTCTCCTGTGAGGTGAGCTACTCGCAAAAATGTTACCACTTTAATTAATAACTTTTCTCTCCATATATTGTATACATCTTTGCAATCTATTCATAATAGTGTAATTATTGGTTTCTATATTGTCATGTTGTTCCTCTATTACATGTATATCAGTCCTGTAAGAGGAATATCTCCTCATTTGTATTAAAGAGTTTTTCTTTATTATATAAAAGGTCTAAGGATTACAGATGATCATGCTCTTTAAAGGTAAATGTTAGTTATTATTCATTAGTTTTGGATACATAAATAAAATACATTTCACTTTGCACATCCACATTTTGGAGTAATGGGATGTCATTATTGATTCTCTGTTTAATAGTTTTGGTCATAGTTCCATGTTGTTATCCCCAGAATGGCATTTCCAGAGATCTGGAAAAATGTTGGCAATGCTACCACAAAGGCTGACATGAAACACAATCGTCCAGAGAATACCCATAGTGAGCGCACCGGAAATGTCGATAATAATGCTTAGTTGCATAAACAAACTGCGTGCATGTACAATGGTAAGTACAGTAGATCAGAGTTGCTGTGATGGATATTTTCAACAGACAATTTGGTTAATAATTTTACCAACAAAGGACATTTTGACCGAACTGAAGTTTTGTTCAAACAACATAAATGCATATGTAGCATCAACCCAATTCTCCAAGTATTTAAACACATTCATGTAGCCTACAGTGTTTTATGTTGGATGATTATGATACATATTAATTTTTTTGCCACTTGTCATGTCATAATGATAATATTTCCAGTTTGTCTCACACTCCTGTGGCTGCACAAATAACCAATGCTCAAAATACTTGACACAATCAAAGGTCAAGGTATTATGTGGAAACATAACGTTCATACTTCCTAGCAGTTAAATATATATTGTTTTTTGTTCTAGTCTGTGAGTCTTGGCTGCATCTTCCTCAGCTCCCCTGTTGTTCTGCTGTTACCTTAGTATCACAATCTGTTTCAGTAGCAAACTGTGTTTTTTCTTTACTGATGGTTATCCCAACTTGGCAGTCCCCTTATCTTTATCCTGATAAGACCTTAACCCGACCTGTGTATTTGGTAGGGTCTCTGAGAAGTTCGAGACGGAAAAAGGTTATTTATATTTATCTGGTACTATCTGTGTGTATGAGAAAGAGAGGGGAAGCGAGGGAGAAGATGTTGGTGGCTGGGTGCGTCTTTTCAAAGTCATTCATTACAAAGCTCAGATATAGTAACATTAGCAGTTTCACTTTTGAGTTTTCAATAAACATTTCTTGAAGAAAACCCCTTGACCCGCTAAACAGATTATAACAGAAACTTCCTCTATTATATTTTATTATTTCATTTTTTCAAAGTAGTAATGTTTGAAAAGTTCCCCCGGAGACTGTACCGACATCTTCAATAGAACACCTGCCCTTATCAGTGTGCTTGACCCATTTCCCCAGCTTCTCTTGCTCCATCCCTCCCTCTGTTCAGTGCGGGCTACAGAGGACAGGTAATCCCATTGACACTATAGCAGAAACTGATGTAGTGCACCTGTGATCTGGTTATCTCGGCACCCATCTCAATCACAGATAGAGAAGGCAGCGAACCAGAGCGGGTTCTTGTAAGAGTTACAGGGCTGTCATAGATCATTGACTACCGTTCAGCTAAGTGAGCATTTAAATGGATTTTATTAGGGATAACATTGCATGGCAGAGTTTAATGATGCCGCTGATAGTGGCTACAGCCATGCTAAGCCCGGAGTGAATGTTGTTCTGTTAGGGAAGCGACAGATATTCGATGTAATAAAGTGATGTTGGTATTCATATGTAACTGTACTAAAAAGATAGGGGGAAACACCAGGAACATACACTTTATCAAAATAGTTATATTATATTTTCATATCCTTTTTGTAATTCTATTAAAACTGAGGGGGCTTTCACACATGAATTGTTTGGTTCAATTGAATCACATTTGTGTTTTTTTCCACTGTTAAGGTTTGTTTGCACGGGTGAGAACACAGAAATCATACTCGGACCAAACAAGCATACCGAGACCTTGTCGAAGACGTGGTCTCGAGTTTCCAAACAAACTCTGGTGCGGTCCGTTAATGGTGAGAACCAAGCAAACTAAAGGTACGAACACACTGCACTCCACGGCGCGGCGGTTGGCCGCGCGAATCGCAGGTTCCGCGCCGCGTGATCATATTGGGTCATATTGTGTCCGCCGCCCGCCGCCCGACCAGAGTAGCCTTCTCCTACTCTGGGGCTCTGGGGATATGCTGGCGCTGGTGCTAATCGGTGCTGAGAGCACCAGTCTGCTGTGCTGATGGTGCTTTACCCAAGCTAACTGGTGCTAACTTGGTTCATAAAGCAAAACTGATAGCTGTACACAGCAGGCAACAGACACAGAGGCTATTCACAGAATTTTTGGGAGCAAACTGTGACTATTATGTTTTCATCCATCTTAATTTCCTCTGTCAGTCATCCCGAAGCGAGTGATGTCGGGAGGAGCTCAATGCTGATTGGCTATCGCGGCGCGGCCGGTGGCGAAAAGTTCAATATTTTCAAGTTCTGCAGCGGCCGCGTGGCCGCGCTCGAAATACATTGACTTTCTATGTAAGCTCGCCGCGCGGCCGTGTGCAGTGTGTTGGCACCATAAGGTGTGAAACCGCCTTTGAGCACATGGAATCATGTCCGCTCTTCATTTCAGGGAAAAACCTCTGAATTCCAAGAGTTCAGTGCAAAAATAAACACACAGAGCTGGCTGTTGAGGACTGCTGCATTATGACAACAATGCTAAGTCTATATATATACTGTATATAAAACTACCCTGAGCTTGGTCAATAAAGTGAAACAGCTAAACATAAACAAACTTATATATTGATGGAGGAAGTGAATCTCCTGGGAGGGAAAGTGAAGGCGTCTCCTGGTGCCTGTGCGTCTGTCTAAGCAGCAGTGAAGCACGGGAGAGCTTCTACTGCTATAAACGATGTGAGGCAGTGGATACACTCTCTATCCTTGCTGGGCCTCCAGGTGCTTAACTGTTTTTTTTTAACTAATTTTAAAACATAATGTGCACTTTGTTTTATCACAGCAGTGCAACTCAATCCGTGCGAGAGTTGTCCACTCTTTCATTTAATTGATTTTGCTGTCATCGGCCGCTCTTCTCCAGCTTTCTCTCTCTCTCTCGCTTTCCTGTGCCGTCTCTCTTCCTCTCCTATCTCTCTGTGGGCTCTTGATGGCAGCCGGACGGCTGTAGCAAGGCCCGGCAGGTATTTAGGCTTTCAACGGCTCAGGATAATGTGCATCTAGTGCATGTGGCTAAAAATGTAACTACTCAGGCCCCCCTAATTCATTTAGCAGAGCCAAAGGAGGCTGCACATGGGATATGCTTAATCCATCAGCTGGCGAAAAGTTCAGGCGGGAGCGCTGCAAACAAACTGCCTTGAAAACGCTGGGGTGAGTGTGTGGGGAGTTTGAATCCCCAAAATGGCTCCCTCCAATCAGGTGAGGACTGAAAAGTCACAAACTCTGATTTATTGCGTAGGTACATAACAGGAAAGGCAGAGGTGTTGATCAGTCTCTCACTTCTATTTTGTTTGGCTTTGGTGGTGAATTTCACTTCTATCTTCACTTCTTTTTTTTTTGTTTCCTTTTTAACTTGCAATTTTCATTTTATTTGCTTCTTTTATTATGTTTTTTTTTAAATGTTTTATAATGTGTTTTATGTATTCTAATCTTGCCCCTGTAAAGCACTTTGAGTGGCCTTGTGTCTGAATTGTGCTATATAAATAAACTTGCCTTGCCTTGCCTTGCCTTGCCTTCTAGTTTTTGGAGCTTTTGTAAAAGTTATATTTCTTTCCTCTGCAGCAGTCAAGCAGGGTGCATCTGTGGGGCTGGCTGTGCTGGAGATGCTCATCTTTCTCGCTAAGGAAACCAGGGCAACCACCTTCTGACAACTCCCTCGACTCCCCTAGCTTATAGAGTCAGACAGCGAACACATGCGTGCACAAACACACACACACACACACACACACACTCGTTTGTACGGCTATACTTGTGAGGACATTCATTACCATAATGCATTCCATAGGTCCTTACCCTCACCCTAACTATAGTGGCTATTGCCATTATGGATCTATCACTTACCATCAACACTAATTGCCTAACCCCAACCACTACTCTATCCCTAACCTGAACCTTAACACCTAGTCAAACAACCCTTAACCCTTAACCCTCAAACATGCATTTGAAGAAGTGAGGACCAGGCAAAATGTCCAAACATTCCAGAAATGTCATCACTCCGATGGTTAAAAGCTTAAATCGGTCCTCACAGAGATGCCTGTACAAATACACACACACACACACACACACACACACACTAGCACACAAACAAACAAACACACTGTAGGTGGCGATAGACAATGAAGATGGGAACACATTCAAACACAAAAGGTGAGAGACACATGCACAGAGATGCTGGCAGACGGATAGACAGGGAGTAAGCAAGACACAGACAAATGTGCTGGAAATGCAATTTATATTTTACCGTTTGTTTTCAATCAAAAAATTCTATTACTTAAAAAAAAAGCCTCTCTGACAATGTGACAAAAAGCTCTGTATCATTTAAATCCGTTCAGAATATTTTCATTGTTCTCCTGAAAATGTTTTATGTCCAACTTTCTGGTATGCAGTTCACAACTTCTAGCATGGAGAGGTTTATTAAAAATGGATTGAGGCTTGTCTACAGCAGACACATTTGCTCTGTGCTAAAGAAAAATGTCATCTGTTAACTTTATTATGTATTCACACTCTCACTCCAAATTTTTCTCTCACGGCGACCAAGGTACCACATGCCCGTATCTGACTGATATGCTGTGGCATGGGCTGACATGGGGACTGCAAAGGGTTTTGACAGTGTTCACTCCAAATATCCTGCTCCGAGTGGAGCTGATCAGAATAGATGCCTCTCTTAGCACTGCTAGAGGAGCACCGCATCACTATCTGTCACCACTGTCAAAAAAGTGGGGGCTGCAGTTGGATGCTCACTTTACAACATGTTGATAGCCTGTAACATCTTGTTAAACTCTCAAAAATGTCATGTCATATATATATATATTTGTTTTTTTGGTGGGCAATGCTTTAAGTTGAAGTCTGGACTATGGCATGGCATATCATAGTAAGTGCATTGACAATATACCAAAGATATGCTGAATTCTGCATACATTTATATTTAAGAAACTTTCATCCTCGTTTCAGGTAATATCACACAACAGATGCAATCTTAAGCAATAATATGTGATGCTTTATTTCTGACTGACTCATCCAGACAAATTACTTTTCTTGTTATTGTGAAGTGTGGAGTTATGTTCGCTATGCCCACAGATATGTAGGCATAGCTACAAAGGAATTTCTTACAGAATATTTCTTATTTAAAAGGCCCTCATCCAAGTTCTCAATAAAAAGTTTTTTTTTTGTTATGGCTGACGACCTTAATACATAATATATAAGAGTTTGTTAGATGATTGGCATCAGTTTTTTTAAACCTAAAGTGTATTAGAAGAATTCTCTAAAGTTACAATTGGTCACTACTGAATTAAGTCCAACTGGATTCAATTTAGTAAGTAAAACGATAGCTACATATGTAACTGCGGTTCTATGAATTCCGGATGACCGCCAGAGGCGGTGCTTAAATATGTTTGAAAGTTTAAAGTCTGATGCACATATTCACCACAATGTGTGGTCAGACATGTTGTTAGAACAACCAACCATGATGTGATGTCATAGTTTACCGACCACACCCTGGAGTACACATCTAAATAAAAAAAAACACTCGACATCTGCAAAATCAAGATTCTAAGCTGTCAATGTGCCATGTGTTTTCTATTATGTAAAGGGTCAGAGATGTCCACAAAATCGTAAAAATACATTCTTATTATTGATCCCCATGCACAGATCAAGGCATGACTTGGTGCTTCTGCCAACAACATGTTGCAAAAATGTAGGTGTGCTTTGAGAGCATGGCCCACATTTATGTTGTATCATCGAGCAGCAACTTTGTCCATTCCTGTTTTTATCCTACAGGAATAACGAATAACTAAGATCGAAGATTGAACTTATAATGATGAAACTTAACTGGTAATACTCTTAATAGCTTCCAGAGAGCAAGCTCCTGGTCAAACAGACTTAATTGGAATTGTCAACTACAACAACAAGGACCCGACAGGCTAATCAACATTTTGCAATAGAGGAGCACAGAACCAAACCAAACCATAATAAATGAGTAAGCATGTGTCTTCATTCTATACAATATTCCACCATAACATACAGACATTATAAATCATCAAATCTTCAAAGAGAGGTGGACTGGCCATTTAAGTACCGTTATCTGGTGGTTCCCAAATGGTGTGCCGTGCCATGTGAAACATCCAGGTGTGCCTTGGGATTTGTAACAATAAGGCCTATTGCATTTAGTTTTACCAAAGGTTATGAATTATTTTTAATACAGGTGCCTTGAGATTTTGGCCTGTCCTTTGGTGTGCCTTTGCTACAAAAAGTTTGAAAATCACTCGACTTGAATGCTTCTTCGCCGATCATCTTTAGATTTGCCTTTTCCCCGTTAACTTTTTCTTGTGATTGATTTAGTTCTGCTAAAAACAAAAACTCACACCAATCGTAACAACCTCTAGTTTAGCCATTTGGGACTTTCCAGATCTGGCCAGAAGGTAACTCACAAAGTATATGCTGCATTCCTGCTGAGCCCTCTGGCGATAATGGCTTCAACAATAGATGGTGTGAATTAGTAAAAGTTTGGGGAGGACAAAACAAGTCATTTGGGTAATAGGACCTTGTCGTAATCTCATTAAAAAGAGGGAGATGGGCCCAGGGACCAGACCATTATCCCAATCCATTTGCTACATTATTAGTAGGTATTTATTACTTTAGTTTTCCTGTGCTTTTTCTCATCAGCACCTTGATTGGGAGTCAGGGCAGGGTGGCCGCAGAGAACTCCCATCAACACTCAGGTAAAGTGAAATCTCAGACTTTTCGCAGCTTCTCCCTTTGGTGAGTCTGCCACATGGCTAATGGCCTCGGCCAGGGCCTGCCCAGGCATAGCTTGTCGATACAATTTTCTTCCGCTTTGCCACTTGCCTGTTCCCATCTGGAGCCAATTCATGAACCGAGATGGTGTTTACCTTTTGCACGAGGTCGGCGCCATGTCTCCACATAACACTTAGCCCCCAGTCCCCCCCTCTGGTCCTCTCGCTCCACTGGGCTTCTCTTAATTGTAACAGGCAGGGCATTGCAGTGAGTCAACACCCTTTTCACTGTAAAGATGTTCTTTTTCTAAGTGATAAAGGTGATAAAAGTACTAATACCGGCCAATGTAAACAGCCAACGCACCACTTCACAATATATTTGTGTTTTATAACCTATAGAAAATGTGAACAAATGGAAACCCAATTTAAAGAAACTGCCACATTGTATATCCAGTAAAGTAAAAAAAAAACGCATGTGTTTAAGTTTTATTATGTTTTCCTTTGTTTATTATTTCTGATATCCCTTGGTACATGTAATTTTTGAATATTTATATACCAAGATCCCTTCCTTATCACCTGCATTTTTTTAATATGTTTTTGCAGTCATGGCATTTTATACTCCCCATTCATTAAAAATGGAGCACGACGTGAACTGCCATGCCTCTTTTGCTTCAAAAATTATTAAAGGCTTTGTAATGTCCAGTCAGTTTTGTTTTGGGGGTTGTGGTTCACCTATATTTCTGTGGTGTAGTGGGTAATGCGCGTACCAGGTAGGCTTGAGACCCTGTTGCAGTGATCGTGGGTTTCGAATCTGACCCGTGCCATTTACTGCATGTCATCCCCCATCTCTCCCTATTTCACCTCTGTCGCTCCATTCTTTCAAATAAAGAATTAAAAATGCCCAAACATAATCCTTTTAGAACCGCTGGAAGAAACAAGAACACAGAACAGGATATACGTGATGCTGACTGGCTGCAGAGGGATCAAGGACAATAACATATACAGATTATTAATATATAGAATAAATACAGGAATATATTACGACCCTGGGCTATTTTCTGCATGTCTTAACTCTCTCTGTCCTGTTTCTCTCAAGCTGTTCTATCCAATACAGAATGAAAAAGCCCCCACCCCCAAAAAAATAAATAAAATAAAATAGATGCATAGATGCTAATGAGAGCAAAGTGTTAAATATGAAGCATGTGTAACTTTTCCTGGCTGTCGTTGTCAGCCTGCTTACCATACTTGCTCCAGCAGGTTATGATTACAACCCCATGCAATTGCCTATCCACCATATTATGTATTGGCACGTCATAAAAGTACATTTTACTTCATCTGCATACAGTACACGTACATTTATCCAGTCAAATGTGATTTCAGAAGAACTACATTGTCAGACAATAATATGAATCTTCAGCATTTTCTTGAAGCCAACTCGAGTGGATATCTTTACCCAGGCTGTTCCATGTTAGGCTTACCGCTTTGACAAAACACCAGCAATCACTTTTAAGCACTTCTCTGTGTCAACCTCCCTCACATTTCTATTTTTATACATGGCAGTTGCACACATATTGGTTGTTCGTCTGCAGGGGCCAAAGTGTACTGGAGCTTTCCAGTTACCAGTTCAATAATTGCATTCACCTGTCACATCAGGTATAAATCACTAGCATCCTGATGGCTGCATTAAAATAGAGCCTCAGGCTCCGAGGGACTGCACTTTCCAATAGACAGGTTCAACAAATTGTTTTAAAGATACCAACAAAAACACTAGTGCTTGTAGTTCATGTACACACAGCTTCCCTGTCAGTTTTCCAAATTATAATTCAGTAAAGGAGGCTGAGCAGTCCTAACAACTTCATCTTAAAAAAAAAAAGAAAAAAAAAGTTTTGCTCGTCTCATTTCCTGGCTTAGCTTATGATCCACCAAAACATACCATCCATAATAAAAAACAAAAACTTTGTAAGCTGCCACAAGTCAAGTGCTGAACAGCAGGAGGCTGTCAGCCAGCCCGGCTGAGGAGGTTATGGTTTCAGCTCCCCCAGTCAAAGTGCATATTCATCCACGCTGCTCTGCTCTGGTTCAGCACTGAACTGCTCAACTGTGTCTCAAGGGTGAGCATCAGACAGGCATAATTTCAAGGCCACGCACTGGTGCTCTCATTACTATTCCGGGCCATATTTACCTGTTTAGTGGAGGGAAGAAAATCTGACCAGGTGAGACTAAAAGAAAAGCATTTGATCAATTTAAACATCTGGGACTCTGATGTTTTATTTATTTATATTGTTTCATATTGTATATTAAAACCTTGAAATCATAATCTGTCACTGTATTTTTCAGTTCCAAACGTTGACCTCTTTATACTCATGTCAGCATACATTGGGCAGAGGACATGGAGAAACCCTGGAGAGCTTATCACAAGGGCCAAAATGGACACAATCATGTCCACACCTATAAATCTCCACTTGACTGGACATGTAGGAATTTTGAATGTAGAGGAGACAAGTAGACACAGTGAAAGCACATGCACATACAAGGGAAAGGCACAGAGTTTTCATTTTGACGGCTGCATTTTGTAATTCTGCTTCTTTGAGCTCAAGTGGAGCCATTTGATTCAACTTCTTCTCTTTTCTCAACTCGCAGCGCTAAAAAAAAACCTTGGCTGTATCTGTCCAGCCAATCTTCATTGGCTCAAACTGGAGATGTCTGACAGTATATGGGCCAAATTCCCTCTTTGAAGGCTTCTTTGTGGAGTTCTGCTCTAAAAAGTATAGTTCTAGTGCACAATAATAGTTATGTTCCCATGCACCCCATGCTGTAAAGATCCCACCTTATGAGTGGTATCATAAGGCTGCCACTTTCTTTTTAATTTCCATTTCAGACTTGTGGCCACTTGTTGGTTGTGAATGGTGTAACAAAAATAAAAGGTCTGACATATGGGGTGGAGGATTTGGGGAGAAAATGGCAGTTGGGATAGAGATTCGAATCCAAATACCTCGACCGCTCCATTTGTTCTCTTTGGTCCCTCCCCTATGGTCCCTCCCTGACACGCTCTACGCCAACAAAGTTGTGCCAAAGTGAATGGACAGTCACAACAGCCAATAAGAACAGAGAATCGGAACCTCGCTCTGATTGGTCAAAGTGTCAGCTCATGTTAACTTTGACCAATCAGAAATCACATACCCCAGCTTTAATTTTAATAATTGAATGTAAAAAAAAAAGGTCAAATTAACCAGTAATTCACACAAAAAGTATTGGAAAGTCTGCAAAATAAAAAATACCTATCATCTAGCGATCCTTCAGATCTCTAGACAATGGGTGTATTTTAGATATGCAGATAAATGAGAGCTGGAAAAGGAGGGCACTCATTAATTCTAATGAAAGTTGATTACCCAAGTGCAGATTACCCAAATTAGTGTTTTCTTTACTTTGCCAACTCTTTCCACATAGGCTACTTTATACATTTTCATGGTCTAAAACCATATAGTAAAAAGTTTGTGGACTGTCACCAGTTTTTACGTCTCTTTTTTCTTTATACTATATGGAGATAATGCTTTTGGGGGCTGTGTAGGATAGGCTAACATAGCTCTTATTATACATCCATGCTGTAGTCTAGAGCTTCTCTGCAGAAGGGCAGCAATGTTTTGCTCAAAGCACATGTCACTTGAACTGTCATTTAGAGTAAGTTCACCAGAATAATCGTCATGTCACACATTTTCAATCTGCCATGCAAAACAGTGGTTGGCAACCTAGCTGAGACAGTGTTGTTTAAGTGCACCACATGATGAAAACAGATCTCTTTCTGTATCTGACATACACACCAACTATTAGGGAACAATGTCACTTTCCAAGTAGTTTATGAGGAGACATACAGTATACCAAACATAAAGGTTTGACTCAGTACACTGCATTGTACGCCCAGGCATATGTCTCTCACACCCACAGGTCTCTTCTTGGTTTACAAGTCTTTTCCACATCAACCACACTCAGCCACCCACCAGCTATCCCAGCTGGCAAACAGTAGGTGGTGGGAAGTGAAATCGACATGTGTAAGAAATACAGCGACATTTCAAAACACAAACCACATTCTCACAGACACATAGGTATTGTCTTGGTACCAAGGACACAGGCATAGACCTCGATTTGTGTTTGTTATTTGTTTGTTAACAGTACTTCCAATATGTTTGCGCAAAACAAATCGATAAAACAGGCTTTTTCAAGTTTTCCCAAACTTAAAGGTCACATATTATGCTAAATGCACTTTTTAAATGTGTTCTAACATATCCATGGGTCCACGGTGTGCCTAGAGACTGCCAAAATATTAAAGAAATAACAATCTCTCCTTTTCTCACTCTCCCCCTTTCTGAAACTCCCACCCCTCCCCCCAATATACTCAAGTCAGAATTCTCCTCGTTTCTGACCTCACAAACTGGAAAGCCAGAAGCTTCCACTGTGCAGCCCACACCCCTATTTCTTATTGGTCCACGGCCCCGACAGACAGAGGGCGAGGCGTATCTGGCTTCGCTTCCGGACAGGGGGCGGGGGGAGCTCAAAGATTGTATATTTACGAGGGGAGCTGCAGCTCTTTTTAAAAAAATAGGCCATTGTGAGATTAGCTGAACATCAGCATAGTACAATAAATTATCTGAAAGTTTTTTCAGCAAACAATTAAAGAAAAACGTATTAGGGACCACTAAGACCATATAATATGGTGTATAATAGTACCGAAAAGTGTATAATATGGGAGCTTTAAAAAAAATGACATGGCTGATTGTAAAATACAGAAAATTGCACAACTTTCTGATCAAAACAAGTTTACTTTTTTGTACAAATTAAAAATGTAGGAAAATTTGAATTTACATTTGCTGAAAGTTTTTACATTTTATTTTTTTGCTGATATAGCTAAACCACAGTCCATCCAATCCGATCAAACCAAAAATCAATAACTTGTTTTAATCCAGTAACAGTACATACAGATACAACCCTTTCCAAGACATTCAGACATACTCCAAGGCTTTTTTTTTAAGGTGAAATATAACAGGGCGGATCCTCAAATCCCTCCATACCTGCCACATCTGCTGCTGTCTACCTGCTGGTCTCTCTGAGGTACGACAGAATATTACACGGCTCTTTTTTTAATGTTCTCTGTAAATCCTGTGGGGAAATTACCCCGAGACCGGTCACCACCGATTGTGACAGATGGAAAACCTTTCCAAAGGGATTACGATGCCCTAGACTTGCTCTCCTTCTCATTTCTTTTAAAGCCCAGGTATCAGTTATCTGTCAGCCGAGCACTGGATTGCCTTGACAGAGGTGCACGCGTCTCGGCTCGCCCATCGCCGATGATATTCGCCGCTATGACCTCTCTGTCTCTGTCATTCACAGCTGTCAGGCAACACAATGACATGCTGGCGACATTTGAAATGCACCCTAATAGTGCCCTGTTGGGCCTTGTTACCACTATCAGCCCCCATCCAAGCAAAAAAGGCTTTAAAGCACATAGTGTAGCACATTCAGAGTAGCCTCTCAAAATGGGATTAACTTTTGAGTACAACTGGGCTGACACGGTTAGCGGGGAACCTGGCGGATTGCTTTATAAAATGGGGGATGTTGTTGACTTTTCTTTAATAGAGATATAATGTACTTATGGGAATGGGGTGGTTTGAGCATCAATGGGTGTGAATGCAGGCTGTTCTCAGCATTGGCAGGGAGTCTTGTTGATTGTCAAATTACATTACCAGAAAAACAAACTCAACAGCATATACATTGTGCTTTCTTTGAACATTATTTGCATTTGGTTTGGATGTACCTAATCATTAGGGGAACCTGCAAGAATATCAATTCTACACTGAAAAAATAAATAAAAAATATCCAAACTGTAGATCACAGATTCAGAGGAGTATGGGAAAGTGTATGCAAAAGTAAACAAAAACTAAAAAGAATTGTAATTCAACAAAATGAAAGAATGAATTTGAAGCATGGATTATAATAAAAACTGTAAACAGAATCATTTTTTAAATTACAGTACTCCGAATCAGGAAGTACCTTGGTGTTTTTGAATGTGGGATTGCTGTTGACAGTTAATCCATCTACCACTGAAAATGCCCTCTTGTCTTTGTACCGCTCATCACCATTTCTCCTACTATTCGTACTACACACCTACATTGTTATAGCGTGTGCACATTGCTACCATATATGCTGCCCTAAAAGACTATCATACAAACACACATAAAATATACAGATAGTAAAAGTCAGGAGCAAAAGCAATCCATAGCAGTTCCACAAGATGCTAACAACCACAACCCCAGTAGATACGCATATTTAATGCTAGCTCTCTATGTTTACACTACAGGACTCTTGGACATACGGTATGCTCCAAAATTGTGCAAACATGTTCAATATTTAAAGCCCTGAAAAGACAACATGTGGGCTCCATAATAATCAATACATTCAGAGGAAAATTTTCAGTATAAGTATGGAAAACATCTGAAGAAGAATATTGATGTTGACCAAAAGAATGTTATAAAATTCCAGATGCTGATGTAAATGAAGATGGTAATATTTTCAATGTGTGTTGCAAATGAAGTCACTAGGGACAGTGGTAAAGTGTTGGTCAATTTAAATGAAACTATTTACATAAATTCTGGTTCTCTCCCAGAAGAGGCAGTTTTCTCTGGGAACCATGACAATCATCAAATAGTTTTTTATTTATTTCACATAGAACTGAGCCTAAAACATTTTCAGAACTTCAGAACACTATAACACCTCGCTGGTTTAAATGATTTTCTTTCTGTCTCATATGTGCAATAAAAGTCCAACAAGGCTATGTTTTATTACATCATTAATAGCCTACTTTTTAAGAAGCGTTGCATTAAATGTAGATGTTAAGAATATATTCTTTGATTTTTAAAGCATGTTATTGGGTGTTGCTTTCTAATTAAAATACATAATTATTAAGATTTAATAAAAAAAAATAGTCAGGCAATCTCAGTAGTCCACCCAAAAAAAATGTATTGGCCAAACCTCAGAAAAAGGGAAGAAGGGGGGGGGGGGGGGAGCGGCGCAGGGAGTAATCTTCAGAGATAGGGTTGTAATTTTGCTAAGTGAGTCATCAAAGATAGCCATTTAATCCCAGATTTGTCCCAGACAGGAAGAGCGCATTCTTTTGATCAGGAAATGAGGCCATCACTGGGCCTCAAGAGAAATACCCAAATCCATTTTGGGGATTGAAGTCAATTCAGGGAATGAAAAGATCAACAAACTATTTGTCAAATGCAAAGCCTGTGGTTATCTAATTAAGTAATATACCATATATAGAAAAATACACACAAATGAGTCTATTGCTGCACGGCAAAAACATGGCTCTAGGAGGAACATTTTAGAAATTAAACATTTTGTTCACACTTCAGCCATCAAAGGATAAAAAGAACACCCACCCAGCCAGTTAATTCACCAAAAGGTGTTTATGACATTACAGGGGAACCTGGCCATTCAATAGAGGTGTAAGATTATATGTATATCAAAATCTATGTCCTGGTAGCTACATCGACACATTAACGTTTTCATGTTTTGGCTTTGAAGTAAACATGCTTTATAACATTTGCCACTATGGAACCAGCACTCTCTCACACACAGAAATATCACTGCTTTGACGGCCGTCCTCCATTATTGAGTAGAGAGAGGAAAAGAGAAAGAGAAAAACTGCAGGTGGTTGGCGTTTAATATTTAAGAGGTTTCGCTGGATTCCTGCACCTGGCTTGCATACTGAAGGAGAACTGAGGATTTTCTCAGCAGACCTGGCCTACAGACCCTGTGGCCCTCCAACCCACCAACCCAACCCACCCCACCACATCCCTCAGCCCAAACCCCTGTCTTCACCTCAAAGCCTAGTTTTGCACCCAAACACTTTCGGCTTCATGCTTTATTCATCTTCCATAACATGAACATCACAAGTAAATCCGTCAGCCACTCCTCGGAATCCGGGATTAATGTAAATCCCGACAAACAAAGCGGATTCGGTGGTGGATGATAATGGATATAGGTGCCATTTGCATTGTAATAAGAATTCATTAGATCCGTCTATATCCAGGAGACAGCTGCCTATTTCTGCGTTGATGTGACATTTTTTGTTTGCGCAGAAACATTTCCTCCGGATGAGATGTGGAGATGGAGGTGTCCATGTTGATCTGGAGAAATGTTTGTCATGATTCCTACCCACTCTTTTATTTTCTGACAGATCAGCTACAGCGCTTTTACACCAAATGTTATTTTTTTTGGGGGGAGAATACGCCGGCACGCTCCCTCAGGGCCCCCAATTCTGAAGCTTCTCGCTTTTGTCCTCAGCGTGGCTCTCAGCAGGGGAAGAGGCAATGTTTTATGTTCAA
>OX442359.1:7854889-7979889 GCA_949357725.1 Hyperoplus immaculatus | reverse complement strand
CTTCTGGGAAGCAGGCTACTGGTCACACAACTGCTGAAAAGCTTCAAGACATGAATTTTGAGCCAAGAAATGCTATCTTGGCCTGATTCATTCTAATTATTTTCAATTTCTTTCCCAACCCCCTGACAAAGAAATTTGATTTAATTAACTTTACAATATGGTCCAACAACTGAACCGAAATCAGGTAAAGTTCAAGCCACACAACAGTGAACATGTTATGGTCAGACAGTTATAATACATTTGTAATATGAAATATGAACACATTGCACATAATAGTAGACTGCAGAGTGTTCACCAAGCATGTCAATTCACCAGAAACCTTGCCTAGAAATCACAGCTCTCCTCTGCACCAAATAAACCTTTTCAAGACAAAACAAACGAACCTCAGGGAATATGTGGACTTTGTTGGCATGCCACACAAAGTAAATGTCAAGAGTCACATGGGTTTGTAGCCATGCGAATCAAAACTAAGAGCAAACAGAATCAACGCTGTGCCACACAAAAATGCATGCAAAGGCTCTACCAGTCTATTATTATCAATGAATTCTTTTTCACAACCAAAACCAGCCCTCACTTTCAAGCTTGTTTTGTGACATCTCAAGTACTATTCATCATTATGAATTACATTTTAACACAAGGTCATCTTGTCGTGAAAATGTCAATAAGCCTGTGGCAAGTGTGAGCCATCTACGGCACATAAAGCCACAATTAAATACTCTATACCGTCATTTCATCTGTCTATTGAAGTAAGAGGGCAGGAAATAATCTGAATGTGTCAATTGGCCTATCGCTCAAATGGGAATAGTTCACAGTTATCACCTCATTAGAGTTCAGATTGTAGCCCTGATCCTAGAGGAAAGCTTTTATCTCCTCTCAAATATTAAGGGGTAGTGGGTGGGGGGGCTGTTGATGAACTGATTTGTCGTTATGGCTAATACTGACACGTGCCATCCATCATGTTATGAGATGTAGCACAGCTCGCAGAGAGCTTGGCGTGTTGCCCGCTTCTCTCAAGGCAATAGATGCTGGGCCCCAGCTGCTTAGATGCCCTGGTTTCTGGTGCAGGTGAGGTGCCAACCGCTTGCCTAGCATACCTGGCAAAGAATGAAATTGTGCCAACCACTCCACAAGACTTTTGATGCGAGAGTCCACTGTGCATTCCAAGTGCAGCAGTATTATTTCTATCCATTTATTTATCCATCTATCCATCCATCCAGTATCCAAAGACATTGTAACAAAGCCAAGTCAAGGTACAGGCCACAGGGGTCGGTGTGTGTAGACGCGAAACACGATCAGTATTCAACAATTGGGTTGTTTGATTTAAGTTGAATGCATTTCTGACTTTTTTGGTAAGCAATATGCATTACATTACATCAATAAATTGTTGAAAGTAGTATGTTAATGAAATGATTGTGAATTGAGATTGACAGCCTCTTCCAGCACTGTATACATTATGTATCACTGGGTGGGATTTAATCGTAATAGTTTGAAGTACAAAACAGTAAAAGAGATCCATAGGGCTTTCAAAGGTCCAGTGATACGATTTAAAAATAATCAGCTATAATATTTTATATATTTTTAGCTATAATGAGATGCATTGACACATTATTTGCACCAAAAAACAACAGGGTTAAGTTCTGACAGTTTAGCTCAGGTAACATAACTTATAATCAAATGTAATTGTAATGTCCTTTCGCTTCATTTGTTCAGCCTGATGATTCATGTTTCATGTTCTCTCACACCAAAAGCACAAGTGTGACAATGAACAAGCAGGATCATTATTTTCAAAGGAGAGTGCGATTGCACTCTCTTGGTCTCTCCTGGTTGTCATAGTGGCACACGCTACCCTGAGTTTCCACTAAAATGTTCAGCCAAAAAGTGTTTGCCTTAAATAAGCATCCATCCACACTTCTTACCAATTCTATGGCCATATTTGTGTTGCTTTTTTTCAGGGATTTAGCCAGTTAGCTTAACAGATGATATCATAGTGTTTGATGCTTTTACAGCTCCAATTTGTCAAATCATTCTAAGGGGAACTACTGTCAATGAGTGCAATTCTATGTTTTACACTGGAAAAAATCTGAGATGTGGGCAGCGCAGGCTAAGTTGTTATCGGGATACTTTCAATCACTCACCACAAGCATGGTTTAATCTGTTTATGACACCATTGGGATTTGAATTCATATAAGTGCTTACAGTAGTAACATGTATGTTAATACGGAAGTTTCCAAGCCTAATGGATAAAATACATCCTCAGAGTCTCAAATGAGCAGGACTTTCCTAAGTGTGCACACACACACACACACACACACACACACACACACACACACACACACACACACACACACAAACACACACACAAGAGAGACAGACTGCAGTGCTGCAACTAATTCCAAAGAGTGTTCCCTGACACTCCCGTCTCCTTCCTTACCCTGATCACTTCCTGTTCTAAGCTGCACTGCAGTGGCTTGGGCATACTCCCCAGAAAAATGTCACACACTCCTTGTACACCAAGACTTTTATGAGGAGTAACAACCCACTCAAATTCACAAGCATGTCTTGCTTGGTGAAAAGCTACGCTGTCATGGAGTATGTATGCCACCAAACGGTTGCTTAAATTGTCATTTTAAGGGGTGAAGATTGCTCCAACTACCAGTACGCTTCGGGTGACACAATTAGCAAAGATAAACAGCAAAAACAGTCTCACTCAATCTCTATCATAGAGTGATGAGTGATGTTAGTCACCAATTTGTGAATTTTGCTTTAATTATAGCCAGAAGCCCTCGGAGATCTTTATGTAAATCGCCCCTACCTGAAAAAACTACTTTTAGGTTAACTTTCCCAGGGAATTGGGTACTTATCTAATATTTATAGTCCCTCTGATTGCATGGCATAATTACAACCTTGGCCTTAAGAAAGGCTTTGGAATAAATTGAATTAATTTGGCAGCCATAAGTTGTGCCTGAATGCTGATTCACTCCACTCCCTCTCCACCTCTGGAGAATCATCTGATTGAATACACCAATAATACATTTAAAGCAGAAAAAGTTCTTCATCAGACAAGGAATGCCTGGAGGTGGATGGAACAAAAACTGTGTATTTTCCAAATTTGAATGCATGTGTGGAGAGAGTCTCAGCCCCCCCTGTATAGCTTTAAGACAACACAGTTTTGAAAAGTATCTCGCCAGACTCATTCTCTTATCTCTCGCTTTAGGTCACAATTCTTCTTTATCCGCTCTCTATACCTGTCTATCCTACTTGCTTTTCTCTTTCTCTTGACTGCTCTCATACGAAGCGTACGCACAGGGCTGCTGATCCCAGTCCCCCTCTGCGGTCTTCCAACATGCAGCTGGGGTCACGGATGATTAAAGCAGTGGCAGGTGGACTCCACTTTGAAACTATCAATAGACCCCCGGGAGTCGAATCAAACAGCAAAGCCCTCCATCTCTGTCAGCCCAAAGCTCTCAGTGTAACCGAGGGAGAGGACATGCAGAGGGTGAGAGGGCAGAATCCACCTCCGCATCCCCATCGTACACTGTAGCACGCTTGTGGAAGAAAAGAAAAAAGAGGCTGCGTACTATATTCATTCAACTGGCCTTGTAGCCTTTGGCCATGAGGGGCACGGGCAGGGATGGGGGGGTGGGGGATGTCTTCTGCAGCATTCTATCTTTCTATTGTCCTGCGCTACTGTATAGTTTGAAAATACTGATATTCAATCAGCTGTGGTCGTATAGTTGCTGCTGTGCTGCTGTTGATTGAATCAAAATGGCAGAAGCAGCAGAAGTCAACGTTGGTCGGTCATAATTCATCCGCCACTTTGATCCACACACAAATATCTCAACAACTATTGGGTCGGTTGCCATGGAATTTTTGCACAGACATTCATGATCTCTCAGTGGATGAAGTTGACTTCCGCCATGAGCTTGACAATTGAGGATTTGAGTGAAATGAGTTGGTTGAAACAACTGTGTGGTGAATCGCAATGAAATTTGGTACATTTTCATTTTACAGTAATCTCTTTGGTGTTCCTCTATTGTGCAAATTCAATGTTTTGTTTTTTTGTCCAATACTTTGTCTTTGGACCAAATACCGGTGAAACTAATGACACTTTATTTTTCGTGATGTCTTTATTGATTCCGAGCTCCAAAAAAAAAATCGATATATAGGAAATGTATAATAATGGTGTTTCAACAACAACCTCCTCACCTGTAGATGTCAAATTACAGCTATTGCCTCCAACTGCTGGGGAGCATTCCCATTGTGGTAGAAGAGTGAAATCTGGAAGCAGCATGGCCAACACGGATGACAAATTATTGCAGGCCCTTATTCAAGGCTGAATAACGCAATACATCGCAGTGTGCATAGTATTGTGATATATCAAATCGTGACCCATGTATCGTGATACGTATCGTACCGTGCAGTCCTTGCCAATACCCGCCCTATGGTGCAACAGCCTCCACTGCACTGTGTTTAATGCTGATAAGCAAATATTAACATGCTTTGTTAGACGCTAAACAATAAAAAGGTACACATGGTAATAATCATGCTTGCATAAAATCCCCACGTGAGGCTTGGCATATACATATTCTCTCGCTCTCTCTCTTTCTGTGTGTCCCTCTCTCTCTCTATTTATACTGCTTAGAGTTCAAATCAGCGAGCACAGTCATTTATGTGAATGTCTGGGCGGCATGGTAGTATTTCCAGGAGGAATGATTTAATGGAAATGTCAAGAGCAGCAGTCGCTCGAAGCAAAGGCTGAACCCCTGTGATACAATGTGAGCCACTTTACCTCAGTGGGGAGATGACAGACTTGTTGTCATTCAGCACCGGTCGCGACCAAAATCTCCCTTTATCAGAACAGAAATGGCATTGTCACTTTTTAATGGGATTACACGTCTTTCATTGCATATTAATTTGCAAGAAATCAATATGGGGCTGGCCGTGGTTCTATTTTTAGGGGGAGCTTTTTAAACATTCAGCCTTTAAAAAAAATGCAATGAGTAGGAAAGGGAAAGAGGTTTGGAAAATCCGACTATAGTTTATTGTCATTTCTGAAAGGGAAGAGATGGAATGAAAGAAAGTACGAAGGTCAAACAGACCCCTAGAAAAAGAGATGGTTCATTCCAATGGGTACATTCTTACATTTTGAAATACAATGGGCGAATGGATAATGGTTGTAAGAAGGGGAGGAGAGAAGGACAACTGAATGACTGGAATGCAGGGAAATGCTGGATGAAAGAGGGAGGGAAGGAAGGAAGCCACCAATATTTTTTTTGTACCATCATAAAGTATTCATCACAAACTGTTTCAAACATAGGTGTAGATTTTTGGGTGGAGGAAAGGGATATGTCCCCTTCAATATATAGAAGAGGTAAATGTGTCCCCCTTAAAATAAATATGAAGAAAGTCCCCAAAAGAGGTAGAAATAACATTTACATGGCATCGAAACATTTATATATCCTTTTTACCTGTAATATTTACCAATATTTTTCTGACTATCCTCGAGCAACGCAATGCAGACAGTGTAGTAATGTAAGTAGCTAGCTAGCAAGCTTGTTTAGCTTGATATACTTTACTTCCTTACCTACGGGGTTTCTGAATTAGATTGAACTGATAAATGCTAACATGATCTACTTACTTTTGCCTTAAGTTACAGTTTAGCTGACTCGCTTGGCTTACCTAACATTAGCTAACAGCTAGCAGATAGCGCACCCTTTTAATTTACAATGTTGGATTGGCACTTCATCAATAATGTACACTTAAATGTTAGTTAACACTGGAGCTCAGTCGTGAACAGTGAAAAAACATAAAATCATCTAAAAAAAAAACATCAAAAAACACAAGTGAAAAATAGCCTATGTGAAAGCCTTAGAGCCTTACTGCGTCATATTCCATTATATTCATCACCAGGTACCAGAATATTGCCTTCTTTTACATACATTCAGACATTTCTGCCATAAAAGAATAAAGAAAAAGCTAAAATTGGTGCATAAATCCATATTGACGTTCAAGGTTTTGTGGGGGAGGACCCCCAGACTCCTTATAATGCCCCCCCCCCACTCCAATATCGAAACGAAATCTACGCCAATGGTTCCAAAGCATTATTTTCATAAATAACGTTTTACTTTTCGTTAAGAATTGTATTGAGTATGGGGTTTAGCTGCTTCCATGGGGCAGGAGCTGTCCAGGGTTCTGAAACCGCATGCAAGTAGATTTAACATGAAAGTAAAAAGTCAGTTTTCACCTTTGCATTATTCTCTTTGCTTTACTCTTTACAATGAAAACACCAGACAAATAGCATTCCCGGTTTGAAGGAACATATTCACAACATGGATGGAGAACATGAGGGCTGAGGAGAGTTGCTGCCTCTTCAACTCAGTATACTTTCTGAAGCTTTTATTGCACCGACATGGAACATGGTCTGCTCAATTACAGCGGTGACCTTCGGATGGGCGCGGTTGTTCTTATCGTGCGATCTCCACCAGTTGGCATTACACCGCAATTAAAATGCGTGTTGAAGGCGACCTGTCACCGCGGCCGTTTGCCGCGCTGCTGCACGGCACCCTGTAGTGGAGAGGGTGACATCTGTGACTCCTCGCCAAGGGAGCGCCGGTAGACGCTCCTCACAGTCTAGTTATTCTCTCAGCTCTGCCTTTAAAAAAAAAGAAAGACCACCGAATAATTACACCAACAACTTCTCCGGCCAGGGGAGTTTTCCCTTTTCCTCTTTTTGCAAGCGCACAACCAAACCCCACACGTTCCTAGATGAAAGGTAAGATATTTGTTTTTCTTTTGCTGTTAACCGAACGCATCGAGTACTGAGGCTTGATATGGTGTAGTGATAATAATCTGTGTATAAACTCCGGGTGATTATCATCGTATAGGCAAATAACAAATTATATTTTCAGTTCTGCCCCGCTTTAGCGATCCTTTTCCCCCCTCTCATTCTAATTGTGTCGTACTGGGATTGTCTAGCCCGGAGGACTCGCCTGTTAAGTTTTCTCCACATGCATCTCTTGCCATTTTAATGGATCCTGAAATGTGATTAAAACAACTCGACGAGTTAACTCAAAGGTCAGATGTGCACCGCGTAAGGCAACACTTGAATCATTTGATACATCTACATTGTAAATGACTATTTGCTGTTTAACTGGCTGTTTTCCACATGGCACCTTGCGTTCAGGCTTGCAGCTGTTTTGGGTTTCGAGACAGAGAGTTGCATGCTGCTGTAGAAAGCGATGCGGGCAGCCCATTGCTGAGTAATTATCGATCAACTTTAAAACACAATATTCCACTTTAGTGCAACCGCAAATATGTCTCCGTTTACGAATGAGTTTGTGTCACGCTAAGAGTTTAAAGTGATGAAATAAGAAGGGATTTTCTTAAGGAGTTTTTTTTTCAAATGCATCACAGAAAGTGATGGTCTCTTTCTTTATTAAATTCCAGTGATGAGCTTCATTCTAAACACAAAAAAATGTTTGTCAAAAAAAAAATCAGCCAGCTTGATTGCCTATTAGAATAAATTACTGCAGGAAAGCTGGATATTGTTTGCGCAGTTGCACGAATTTAAGAACCGCGTAAAACTGCCGAACAAGTTGCCATTTACCAATAAATCAGTATTATCTTTAGGACCCGGCGGAGCACTCGTGTGTAACTGGACATAGTGGCTCCATTTGAGGAAGATTGCTTGTCTATCCCTTCCTCTCCCGCTCACAACTCGGCTGGGCTGGAAATCTACCTGTCCTGTCCAAACGACCCCCTCAAGAGTTTCTCTCCATCGGGATGTGTTTTGATGGACTTTAATGAATTTGCGGCCACTGTGAATTCCCCCTTAGTGGCTACTAGAAGTATTTGATCGCTCGCCATTCCAATGAATGCTGCGCCAAGAGCAGCGCTGCGTAAAAGGAAATAGCTTGTGTGGACAACACCAGTCGGTCCTCGGGGGCGTTTGTGAGCGCGAAAGAAAAAGGTCTGAACGCGAGCGAGAGACAGGACATTATCTCGAAGGAAAGGCTGCCATAGCTAGACGCAAAGTTTAAAGAAAAGTTGAGAGAAAGAAAAAAAACGCCGCACTCTCCACGTGAATGCGCGCTCTCTGCGCATACATCACTTTTATTGATCCATCTGGAGCGAATTCAGAATACGTTAGAAAGAGAATAATCAGTCAAAGGCGTTTAGGAGATTCCTTCCACAACTACTCGTGGCTGTTAATAACTTGTTGAATGAGCAGCTCTTCCCGGGAACGCATTTAAATGTGAGTATTGCTGTGTTTTGAGCACTCCGATTGTGCATTTTCCTTTTTGCACACCGTCTCTTGTATGATGATGATGATGATGATGATGACAATCGTGACTAAATGGGAAATAATAAGGTAATTACAGTGGGCTGTTTCATGGGCGGAACGTCGACTGTGACCGGGTTTGAAGTGGGGTTAAATGAATAAAGAATGAGCGGTTCGTGTGAAATTGAGAGGGGAAAAAAAGGAAAGAAAAACACTGCAATTTCTATCCATAGCGTTTCTAAGTTGAAGTTTGGCTGAATCCGATGAGGATTTCTTCATTTTAAAAGGTGTTGGGGTTTCTAAAATCTGAATTTGCATCGCTTGCATTTAGTCTAAAGTGTTTATTTGAAGTGAATTGCATTTTTTTCCCTAACTCGTTTCATGAACTAAATTGAGTGACTTTTACCTGTTGCGCAGCAGGTCAGTAAAGTCATATGTAGGTGTGCCTCGCCTCTGCGCAAAATCTGACCCAGAACAAAATAAACACAGCCTCTGTTGCTGTAAATATCTAGTTTATACTGTTAGTTCTATAATCTGGTCGGTGCTTAATTTATAACGGGGATATGCAGAACATATTTCAACGTATTAGGATTCTGCCTTATATGTCTCCTGTTTATGATTAGTTGAATGTTGCGTGTCCTGGATTTTAAAACGCTTGCAACATGCTCTGCATTTTTGCTTGTTAGTGGTTCTGGAGAAGAATTTTGAATAATGTATGGCAGCAGATTTCACGTGTGGCAGTGGTATAGGCAGACAGCCTGGATCTCTGGCTGGGCTCCACACTGAGAGACCCCTCACATTGTCACCACATCAACTGCATCCTCTTAGTAAAAAAAAAAGCTCTTTGCAGAAAAAGCACAGCCGGCCGGCCCTTGTTGTAAGTAAGTAAGTGACTCCAGTTGCAGGTTAAAAGTGCAGCCCTAGGGACACTGATTGTTATGCACTGACGGATCTAACGCAGCAATGGTTGCTTTGGAGAGAGAAAGAAATTGAGATTTTTTTGAAGAGAGAAAGAGCAAGAAAGAGAAATTGAATAAGAGAACCAGAGAGAGAGATAAAGAGAGAGAAAGACAATGAGAAGACAAATGTGCGCCAGCACAGACATGCTTCTGTGTGCCACTGTTGATCCCACTGTGACTCATATGGAAGGGTTGGCTCTTGGAAGCATTAACCCGTTTATTGTTGCACTCATCAGCCAGCATCAGTCTGCTCAAACTGGCTATGGATCAGAAGTCAATTGTTGGATGTGAGCAAAATCAATAAAAACAACGAGTCGGAATTGTATGTGTGTGTATGTGCATCCAACAATCCATACCAGGTGCTGAGTACAGAAATACAAGAGAACAACATAAAAAAAATTCAGGATAAACCAGAGTCTAGCTTTAATTGTCATTTATACAGACTAGTATTAATTTTCATATGTTGGCCTTCTGAAGAAGACTGCAGGATCTTGAGCAGTCGAAAGACATCAAGGTACAAAAAGTAATACTAGTCTGTATACAAGAACACTCAAGTGAATTTGTTAAGGTAGACTAAATGCATCCTTTTGGACTCTCATTGTAAGCTGTTTTTTATTTTTATTTTATTATTGTAATTTTTTGATATCAATAAAAGTGTCATCCCTTATGTCAGTGTTTAATATTGGCCCTCAAGATTCGCTCTGGAGCATATAAGGCAGTTCTGAGATCCTGATTTTTAGCACCATGGACAGCTCCCCCCCTCCCCCACACACATTCACACATGGGGATGGAATATATCTGCTATGTTTTGTTTTTTTTAAGGGTCAGGGCCGGGAGTTTGTAACCAGCATAAAATCCACGGGGCACTGCTGCCTGCTCACCTTTTTAAAACACTCCGCCATGCTTGAGCTGCCCAGGGGACGGGATGCAAGCGGACACAAGGGGGTGTTTCAGAGGTTTCAAAAACAAGCCAAGGAAAAGAGAGAGAGAGGGAGGGATAGAGAGAGGGAGAGAGAGAGAGGGAGGGAGTGAGGGAGGGAGGGAGGGAGGGAGAGGGGTGAGGTTGTCACCCTAAGCTCTCTCTCCCTCTCCCCCTCTGCTGAAATATTGATGACTTTTAATATAGAATCTGACCTCATATTTTTCTCTGTGAAATTATGACATTCCAGAGTTTCTCCTTGTATTATGAGGGGCCAGCAAGGGTAGACAACTGTCATTTTGTCCTATATTGCATTTCTGTGTTTTTCTGTGTAATTTTTATAAAACATTTGATTAATCTTTAATAAAATTAGGTGAATTAATCTGCAACGGAGACTTTTACATGAGATGAATTGGGCTTTTTAAATGGTGTCAGAACACCGGCTTTGCGCAAAAATAACCTCTCAGGAATAATACAGATTTTATATGGCACATTTTTTTTCTCCCCGTTCCACTGTGACATCAGCAGTGCTGTGATGTTTAATGGTATCTGGACACCTCCTTTCATCTGTAAAGCTTTCATTATTCCAGGTGTCTGCGAATTAAAGCCAATATTCCCGCGGTTGGCTCCATATCTGTCGCTTATTAGCTTTGAATGATCCCTATTAAAGAAAAATAAGATAAGCGACCTTCACCACCCCACCGCTGGTACCTAATTTATGTCTTTATAATGAAAGTCAACCTCAGTGTTATGAAAGGGAGGAAGGGTGTGTGTGTGTGGGGGGGAGAGGGGTGTGGGGGGGGGGGGGGTGTGATGTGTGCATGCAACATGATAGTGGTCTATCCCATGACACATCTCTGGACAGGCACTGACAGTTATGTTTATGAAATTTGATACACGCATCCACGTGAAAGTTGGCTTCTTCATCAACCAGAGCTACGGACGTTTTATCAAATTTGTAATTGGACTCTTCTTCGGAGTATTGTTGATTGACAGGAGCATCTTTAAAGTGTCAAGATTCTTTCCGTGTATTTTCTTCTCACACCAGATTCTTCATGTCTCCCAGCAGAGCTGTGTCAAACGAAGCCTGCCATCCATCCCCACTGACATGGTTCGCTTTGAAGGGTCTGCCGATAGATAGCAGGGCAGGATTGCAGATAGATAATTTATCCAGCTCAGATGCACATCTTTATAGATGGAATGTATTCGAGCCTGTAGTGGTTTTGTGAAAGGGTTATTAGGGTTTTTGTGAGGAGGCAAGCACTGTCTACCGTAGATGTGGTCAAAAACCCATTTAAATTGGCAAAATGGCAGAGTTTAAATACTGAATTCTAAGGCCTTCGTATGTCTGTGGGGAGCGCAAAGAGCTGCCCGCATGTTTTCACAACTCATTAAGATGAGTTATTGTTTCCCCAAATCTGATCTGAATCTTTGTCCTTTCATATGATAAACCTTAAAGGCCTACTTCACCGGTTTGAATATGAAGGTGTATTGAATTCTGAGATCCTATGTATATCCACTGGTATGTATATCACTGTGATGTCTTTTACTGACATCACAGTAATATTTACAAAGTACGTTTTTTTTTAACCCTATATTTCTCTTTCTGTGATGTCACGAGAAAGAGAAATATAGGGTTAAAAAAACACTCTGCCTTTTCTCAGGCTAGGATGAACCGATTTTTTTTTTTTTTGCACATTTTTTCTACATAGGATCTCAGAATTTAATACACCTTCATATTCAAACCGGTGAAGTAGGCCTTTAATTAAAAATCCTTTCCTAAATTAATTTAGATTTTGACTCGATAATCTCTTGATAAAAAAGTATAATAATTTGACACAAATCGAAGAGTAGCTTGTTCTTCTGAACATAAAAGACTATGTGCATGCTTCAAATCCCCAGCTTACCTGAAAAACATTGTTTTTCAGCATTGACTGTCAGTCACAGGGGGAGCAGCTATAGCCTGAAGGAATAAAGCTACTGACCGGAACGTTACGGGTTCAACTGCACCTACCAGCTGGGTGTGCCAGTCAAATCTGAATCTGCATTAGAATAAACGCATTGCAGACTTGTAAGGGAGTTTTGAGATAACTGTGCGTGCTCGTTAAAATCATGCCAGAAATAGGCACTTGAATGGAAGTACATTTATTGTGAACAGCCACTTCCGGGAACATTTCACTAAGGCGATACCTTAGGCCACCTAAGCACATTGACAGTCAACACTAACTTTACTTCTATTTACGGTGGCATTACTCTGTTGCAGGCAGTTGTATATATATATATAGCTGCACCTTTTTATTTCCCTCCCGCTCCCGCACACACTTTTTTAAACCGAGACATTGAGATGGTGTGGGTCTCTACTGACTGCTGCCAGGCACCATTACCTGACGAGTTAGGCCATCCGACTGATGGCTTGTGATGTCTCTGAGAAACGTACAATCCCTCAAATAGATCATTTCTGTCTCCCAATTCCACTTTAATATTTCCCAAATGCCTCCGTAGGCATCAGGAAAAACGCAACTCCACCTTTGGCTATTAAGGAGCAACAGTCCGAAAAAAACAATAACTTAAATGCAGGGAGTTAACACATGGAAATAAGCCTTTTTGTATGAAAATTCAAATGAAGATTAGGTGCTGCAGAACGGGCATGATTTGAATTGTATACAGTGATGTTGGCAGGGTTATTTGTGACGGATATGTGTAAACAGTGGGATTTTGGATTGTGTTTCTGTGAATATTGAATGTGTGAGTGGTAGTGGGAAGTGAGATGCACAACTTTTCCAACTAAGCACCCTCAAACCAGCCTAAGCTCTGTAAACAGCTCAGACAAAACAAAAATAACAGTTTACAGAACCTAGGCTGTGTATTAACACTGAACATTTTTTCAGCCTGCACACACAGTACGGACAGGAAGCAGATCGTTAGGAGATCATCACTGATTTTGACAGAAAGTGATTTTGTCAACAAGTATTATCCAGAATCACTGACTCCACCTTTAAATCACCAAACTGTGTTTTTTCCTTCTGTCCTTTAGGATGCTGCCTGTGGCAAAGACCACAGCAGACGGGAGATCCAGACATCTGACAGCCACTAACGTATGAGGAGTGTCACTCCTTTTCTGCACATCACATCTGACTGCTGGTTGACCCCTTTCATCAACAGCCAACACTTGTGAAGAAGCGTAGGCCTACTTGTTGCCACACCTCATCAGCCCGACAGAAGTGGCAGCAATCGAAGACAACATAACTGAATGGGGGCTAATCGTTGCCTGAAGGTGCTCACACAAAAGTAACGACATGCTGCCACGCTTCCCGAATGCTTCCATCCACCGTTCATAGCTGCAGTTCAATTAAAAAAACATTCTAAGCGGTATTGCCGTTTCTGTGAGTAAGCAGCAGTAGCAGAAGTTAAAACAAAGAGAAGAAATTCCACGACAACCGTCAACGTAAAACGATATCAGCGATGCTTTGGCCCATATTGTTCACGTTGCATGTTGTGTGCACCGGCTTCGCGCACTCCATGCAACATTACCCGGCGGCCTGGGGACACTATGACGTGTGCAAGTCCCAGATCTATACGGAAGAGGGCCTGACGTGGGACTACATGGCCTGTCAGCCAGAAGCCACCGACATGACAAAGTATCTGCGAGTGACCCTCGACCCCCCCAATATCACGTGTGGAGATCCGCCAGAAACCTACTGCGCTTTGGTGAGTCGTAACCTCGCCTTGTCCCCTGATGGAGACAGATGAGGCTTGTAGGCAGGATCACACAGCGTACTGGGTCAGGGATAGAGAGCAGTGCATACAAGGCAATGTGCCGCCGCCGCCTTAGCAGAGATTGATGTGCGCGCCTAAGAACCGGTGTGCATAAGGATACAAGTGCAGCAATGCACAAACACACAAATGTATGCAGAAACAAGTTAATGTGTATGCACAGATCTTCGGCGGAGCACTTTTGAAAATAAATAGATGCATATTGGCACACAAGTACCTCACAAGAACATACAGGCATCTATGGACTTAGGCATGTACACCTATCATATGTGCATGTAGAAATACATGTTCAGACAGAAATGCACAATCATACAGTATATGCAACAGGTCATACTTCATAGTAAAACTGCCATTAATCTGGTAGAGGCTGAGTTAAACAAAAAGTTAGTGTCCCCACTGTACTGCTGTTTATCTTAAGTCACAAATAGCTTGTGTATTTATATCTGGAACGTTTTATGGAGCCAGAGAACGGACAATATCATAGATTTGGAGACAAACATTTGCTTCTTTTCTTGTAACCTTTTGTACTAAAACATTTCCACACAAATGCATTTACTGTCAAGCTATTTCATCAAAAGAATTGTGCTTTTGGAGACCTACGTTCACAAGAACATGCATACACTTGTATACATGACTGCACATACACAGAGGAAAGGATCAGTGTGCTGTGAACGGTGACAGGTTAATTGTAAATGGTGCAGTTATAAATGCACTGCATGCTCAGCACCAGTGTTTAATGTTGTGTTTCATTGACCCTTATCAACCATTATAAAATGTTTTACCCTAGATTGAATGTGTTGAGAATCACACTCAAAAAGAACAGCCAGAGCCCAAAGGCTGTTCCATTGTTCTTGATTAGAAGTCGTGTGCATGCCCCAGTGAGAGCTCCTGAGAGTAAATATTTACCAGATAAAACAAAAGGGTGTTTGCAAAAGGAGAGTTGTTATTCTCGCAGCTCCAGATGGCATTGAGACATTTAATGCCACCGCACCATTGGATGAAAAAAAGGAGCTAGTCTCCAGTCGAGTGTGAATTTCTGTGAAGCTTTACATCAAACTGAACCGTGAAATCTTTATCAGCCTGGTGTATTATCCTAAATACACAACATTACCATAACACAGGGAGTATAAAGTGTGATATACAGAGAGAAGAGGGAGTCATTTCACCGCATTATATGTTCCGGGTTATAGATCTATTTTCAAATTGCTATATATGTTTCTCGATCTCGTTTTATATACAATATACTGCATCGATAACATCATTATTTTCATAATTCATCACAAATTGTATACGGACCATTTATCTTGTTTTGTTTTGTTTTGTCAGCATATTGTGTAGTTCTCGTAAAGGCTTGTATTTGTACATATTAAGTTAATATATTTCTAGATAGAAATACCAGTCATTTTTTAAACTCGATTACTCACCAGTAGTATTTGCCAAGTGTTTTTAAAAAAAAACTGGTCACGTCTTATTGAATAATGCTTGCTTACCCATTGCTTGCATTACTTTGTGTGGTTGTTACTACAGATAAGTGGCTAGTTGTGATTAAATAATCAAGTGCTCCTGCTAAACATTTGTCGAATTTCCTATTAAAATAGACAATGGTAATGCACCATGACATCTGGGCCTACTTTGATGTTGAAAGAGCTGAAGCACAGCACTACCAAATCATTCCATTTCACATTGGTGGATGATGTGGTTAACCTGATTATTCCAGTGCTGGAATAATATCCCTTTCATGAACGGCTGATGCTACATAGCCAGTTAGGTGCTTTGGGAATATGTGCAAATGTGTACATAAGGTTGCATCTTGATTTGGCTAAATGAGGTTGTATGTGACTTTTCAGATGTCCCTACATGTGACTGCCTGACTGGTGTCTCCTTTGACATGAATATGAGGTCATCATTGTTCAGATGATCAAGAACACTGACTCCTTCTGCATGCGACGCGCCAAAAATGGCTGTAGTGTGTTTGATCTGTTTACAATCTCGGCAGGTGCACAGGACGACTGACACCGCTGACACCAAGTTGCCTGCAGTTGTGAGCCGGGTCCAATCACTTTCCCCAGGAGTTGGTTTGCCGAGTAGTGTTAAGTCCCTCTACCTTGTTCTTAATATTCCTATCTAGATCACACAGGGACTTTAAAAAAAATTCAAACTATGCCCTTCCAAATATAGTTAAAAGAGTCTTAACTCAATAACGGGACATTGATCATTCAAGAGTGGATCTTTTATACCTTAAGATTTGAGGAGGTGACTTTTTGAATGACGTAGCTGGTTTTGGTCCTAATTCCAAGCCTGTTTACTCTTGAATGTTTAGGACAAGCAAGGCAGGGAGTTGAGGATAAACAGTGTCTAGGACAGGTGTTCAGCATCAGGGAGGTAGCCCTGTTTTTATTTTTAGCTGCAGACCTTCAGGGGTTCTACAAAATGTGTTGGTATTAAGGCTGTTCTCCTGTAGTGCACCGAGGCACTGTCAGTCAACATCATTCGCCACTGGTCCTAATGTCTTTGTTTATGTTTTGCTAAAAGATGGAAATGGATAAACTGATACTGTTTATTGTTATGTGACATTGTTTTTCCAAATGTGTCAAATATAACTGTGTGACTAATGAGAAAAATAAACTTTTGATATTCAGATTTTTCACAGACTATCCAATTAGACCCATTTGAAGTGAAAGGCTAGACTATTAATAACAGTAGTGTTCCAAATGGGCACTAATGAACTGTGGATGTTAACGCAGAGGAACGCTTGTTAAAAGACTATCTGCATGATACAACCTCTCCTAATTGTTTTTGATATGGTTAACAGACATGAGAGGGTTTTTAATGAAGGCACTTTTCCCCCTCTCTTCATTCCAAACCAGGTTGGCTTTTGTGGATTAAATGGCAATTTGCAAGAGTGGGGTGTTTGGTGTTTTGTCCCCCCAACGGAGCCTCCAAGGCAGCCTGCGGTTAGGGTAAGGGTAATGGTAAGGAATAGGGCCTTGCGCTGCCTTGAAGGCTCCATTGGGAGAACTTAATACCATCGAGCCAAGGGTGGAATGCCATTATTTCCAATATGTTGAGAGGGGGGTTGATTTGTAAGCAATTCAGAGTTGAAACAAATCATTTGTAGTTGCTAAGTGATGGGAAAGGACATGTTTATTCCACCAAACATGAAAAATATTTTGTCAGATAAATGGCTGCGACGACATCTTCAAACAATCACGAATCTGCTGGGTAAATAAATGGTGTCTTATTAAACAGACTGCCCTGTAACAAACAAACTGTAGCTGGCACGTTGGAGTAGTGTTTGGATTTGTACCCTGTTGATTAGAGAACTTTTCACCCAGAGGGTTGGTGGTTTGAAATGTGGCAGCAGGGAAAATCATGGAGGAAGAAGTTGAGAGACAGTCTGTTGAGAGAGAGTTGAGAGACAGTCTGTACTCCCACAACATCCACAGCCATCTAGCAGTTGATCTAAGGAAATGAATGGAGGCTTTGAGTTAGTCGTTGTCGTCCCTCAGGCTCCGCGGTAGCTGCAGCCATGCTGACTCATCCACGTCACGTTGGCAATGTATAAACATTTGTGAGAACGATTGAGTAATGGTGCTTATTCTAGCTACTCTGAGTCTAACTGGGTAGATTCATGTAATTCCTCTTGAACTTTATTCAGTTCTCTGAGAATGGATGAAAGAAGTTGGTGCTGCCAGATCACCACACGGCCCCCTCGGAGGCTTAGGAAGGGAAGACGAGAGGAGAGCTCCTACTAAGCTGCTCGGAGACTGCCATGTTATTGACAGTTAATGCAGCAGACTTATCTTTGCCGGCAATGACGGGAGTCATTCTGAACTTTCAATCTCTGTCTTATGTGCCCACAGGAGCTAACTTATGGAGTTTAGAAAATAACTATAGATTTTAGACTAGAGAAAGGAAAGTTACCTTTGCTTAATAGGCTGAGGTCATTGACAAAACTAGTTGATCAGCAGAAAGGCTGGGGCCTCAACTCTATTTCCTATAAAATATGTTTAAGAAGAAATGTACAGCCATTTCTGCCTGGATTAGGTTCAATGGACATATTTCTTTCCAATCTTGGGTTTTCCAAAGGAAAGGTCAGGAGGTAGTTGCCGCTGCCCCTTGTGGCCAAAATGAAATCAATCAATGATTGCAGGTTAAATCAAGTGATTCCATTTGCTCATTCACAACTACCTACATAATAGACACCGCGAAACTCAGTCTACTCTGTAGTGAGAAATGAATGCAGATGCCTTACCCTCGTGAATCGTCATCATTTTGCATCAATAGTGACTCATGTCACCGAACCCATGTTTTATAAAATATAACGCATTGCATTTAGGTATTGTTAGCATCATAAAATGTGTTTTTTTTTAAAGGACACTTGAGTGCATACATGTAAGGTATTCTGACACTTCTGACTAAATAGAATGGTGGACTGTTGATATAATACACCAATAGCAAATGGTTAATAATGGTAAATGGGAAGTGATTTTGAACACAGCCTGTGTCTGTGGTAAACCAGTTGGAGCCTCATTATCATAAAAACAGTTCAGGTCATCCCAGAAACTGCCATTGCCCCTCTTTGATCCCTGTATCTCTCTTTTTTTTTGGGGGGGGGTGTATTCACTCATCCATACTTTTGTTTGGGGACAGGGAACAGTTGGAGCGTTTAGCTTCCTGTCAACCCAGTGCCCTTGACTCTGTTCTGAACTGGCCCTGCCCAGCACATCATCGCCGCACCAGTGCGTTCCAAGACACCGAGATGACATGCAACATGTCCCCAGAGTCCAGGAGAGGGAGGGAGTCATCATTTATTCTTTCACTCGCCTGCCACCTCTTTTGTCTCCTGGCTTTTTAATTTCCCTGTTCCTTGTTTTCTGTCAGCCGATGACGCATAATATCCATGGCTTGTTTGAAACGCGTGGAGGCTGGATGCTCGATATGAGGTGAGCGCTTGACAGACAGAGATATGTCGGCTTTATTCCCTGGGATCTGTGACAGGTTAATTCTAGGAAGGTTGTAAATACAAAGACGGATAAATTATGCATGGAGATATAAAATAAAGTGATGGGCTTTGTGGTTTGACTAGACAGAGGGAGTCTTTCTGGATAGCTTAACATTTGGATGCATGTTTGCTGTCTAAAACAGAGTGCCTGAACATAAGCATAAGTGTGTTATTCTTTAAGAACATTTTCAAGCACATTTTCAAGCAGCCATATTACTTGAAAAGCGAGAATGTTTTTTTTTTTTTTTTAAGATCCTTGCATGACTATCTTTTTTTCAGCACAAATAATAACTGCACATTTCCTTTTTGTTGTCATTAAGTCAACAAAAATGTAATGAATGAAAATCTTACATAGTACAGCTTCAAACCATCTAGACTACATTAATCATGAAATGATGCATCAGGATCCGTCTGCTTCAGCTGGGCAGGCGATTGATTAATCGATCACATTGTTTGCTGTGGGTAATTAGAGCAGCATATTTCAGTGTTTGGGGGGAAAATAGAAAGTTGGAAAAAGTTGAGACAAGCAGCCCAATCGTTCACATTTAGGTGGTGCTTTGTTAGAAAATCACAGCTGCACTGAAGGCCAGATATCAGGCTAAGTTTGATAATTATCAGTTGGACACATATTTTAGCTAGAGAAACAATTACAATGTTGCTATTGACCGGATTAACTTGATCCAACTGATACTTTCAGCTAAAAGCATGGCCTCTTGTGAATATGCAGATTTGGTCTTTTTGGCGTCTCTTTGATTGGAGGTGGTAAATCTTAAAATTAAAAAGCTGTAAACTTAGTTAAAATGTCCATTGTGCAAATTCAATGTGAACTGATAGAATCCTTACAGCCCTAATTTTCAAATTACCCATAAAAAAAACTTCACATAAGATATTTAATCTTTTTTTTTGTTCCCTTTAGGTTTGAATTTTGAAACAGGGTGACGAAGACAAATCTAATTACCTTTCAGTGCTTAAGGACCAAAACTGCAGGAGATAAGATGGTCTTTTGGACCGATTCAAATGAAAACTCTGTTACCTCAAGATACGATTCGGCCTCCTTTATTCCGCTAGTCCAGCCACATTTAACTAATTTACTGTGGATACCAGCCAATGGTGTGGGGCTGTAGTAAATCAAAGCTTTAAATAAAGTGCTTTCAAAGCAATGCCATTGTTGTGGCTGTCAGCTAATTTTTCATTGGCGTCCAACCTCAGACAGCTTCATGTCCCTCAAATAAGAAAAAAATAATATAACTGTGACTGTGATCTTTTTTTATTTAGGAAGGGAAAGGAATTCCTTTGCCTTTAAATTTAATTACTTAAGCTCTCCCAGCCTGCAGTCCTTGTATGACCATTCACTCGTTTATGCTCGACAAGCTGAATGGGATTCTTGTAAAGATACAGTAATTGAGTTAATCAAAAGCTATTTGGCAGGCTGGCTCTTTGTGGCTGCCCAAAAACACTCAACTTGGCTCGCCCTCTGCCAACGGTTGCAGTTTTTTTTTTTTCATTTGCAGTGAAGTAAGTCCTTCATGTGCACAGGGCACATGAAGGATTCTCACTCACTCGAGACACTGATTCTAATTTGACCATACTTGTGAGTGACAAGCTATGAATCAGTGCTCTCATGGCATGTTGAATGCTTTTTACCTCAAAAGGACTGTGTTGGTGGGAAAACAGCTGTTACAGCTAGAGCTTTTCTTTCCAAAGGCCATATTCACTTATTTAACATAAGAACACAGCAAACAGCTCTCTTCCCAGATGTTATACAGGAGCTAGAAAATAACAATGAATAATATATTATAAGGTAACACAAATCTGTAGTGTATCTTGCAGTGGCCTCGTGTTGTTGTAGGGAAATGTCAGACCTTGTTTAAAGAGAGAAACTTCATTTTCCCAGTTTATATTAAGGATGGCAGCAATGTGCAGCAGAACTCAGCAAGAGTGGACTTTATTGGAATAATTGTAATGATATTTATCGTTTCTACTTTATTTCTGTTTAGGTAAAAAATCAAACAGAACACAAAACCCATACCTCTAGTTCAGACATGTCTTGCTTTAAGAGTGTTGATGCATATTATTGGTATACACTCACCGGCCACTTTATTAGGTACACCTGTTCAATGGCTTGTAAAAACAAAAAGCTAATCAGCCAATCACATGGCAGCAATTTAATACATCTATGCATTTAGAAGTGGTCAAGACAATGTACTGAAGTCAAACCGAGCATCAGAATGGGGAAGAAAGGGGGTTTAGGTGACTTTGAACATGGCATGCTTGCTGGTGCACGGCAGGATGGATCCATACTTTCATGTTGTTTACGCCAAATTCTGAACCTGCCATCTGAATGTCGCAACTGAAATCGAGACTCATCAGACCAGGCATGATTTTTCAATCTTCTTTTGTCCAATATTGGTGATCCTGTGAGAATTGCAGCCTCATTTTCCTGTTCTTAGCTGACAGGAGTGGCACCCGGTGGGGTCTTCTGTAGCTGTAGCCCATATGCTTCAAGTTTGGTTGTGTTTTGCGTTCAGAGATGGTATTCTGCATACCCTGGTTGTAACGAGTGGTTATTTGAGTTACTGTTGCCTTTCTATCATCTCAAACTAGTATGCCCATTCTCCACTGACCTCTGATTTCAACAAGGCATTTTACGTCCACACAAATGTCGCTCACTGGATATTTTTTTTCTTTTTCTGACCATTCTCTGTAAACCCTAGAGATGGTTTAGAGTGAAAATCCCAGTAGATCAACAGTTTCTGAAATACTCATACCAGCCCTCCTAGCACCCTCAACATTGCCATGTTCAAAGTCACTTAAACCCCCTTTCTTCCCCATTCTGTTGCTCGGTTTCAACCTCAATAAGTTGTCACGTCCAGGTCTACATGCCTGAATGCATTGAGTTGTGATTGGCTGATTAGTTATATGTGTTAACAAGAAAATGAACCGCTGTACCTAATAAAGTGGCCGGTGAGTGTATACTGTACAGTACAAAGTTGAGATCCTGTGCTGAGCTTGGAATTTAGCTGGGAGCTCCAGTTTTTAGTATATTAAGAAATGTATCCCTGTATAACTCTCTTAAAATCTCAAACGTCTCATTTTCTTATAGCAAGAGCTGTAAGGGTGATAAAATAAATATTCAATGAGAGATTGCATTGAGTTACAGAAGAAACAAGGAACAAAGGCTGGCCCAGAGCTGATGTCAGGATTCGTCTGTAGCAAAAGTGTGCTAACACTCCTGAAAATCCAAAATCATTGTGACATTTCTGTTCAAGTACAATATATAATAAGTCGGGGTTCTTTTATCTGTCTTTGGACAGACCTCTAAAATCCCCAATAATTCAAAATGCTGGCTGTGTCGTCGTTTTTTTAAAGGTCAATTATTACAGGGAAGGATTTTTTTGTGTATTTTTTTATATTTAGAGAAACAATGAACCGGGTCAGGGGGGAAAGACTCACCTTCCCTAAGGAAACCCAGCCATCATGTTGTCAGGCCATATCGATCTCTGAGAAAGAGAGAAAAAAATCTGTACTGTAGAGAGAGAGAGAGAGAGAGAGAGAGAGAGGGAGGGAGGGAGGGAAGGAGGTAGAGCGGTATAGGGATGAAAGTACAGAATGGAAGAATGTTCGACTCCAAAAGTGTCTGGTGTGATTTTATCATGCTCCCGTGAAAGGGTGACATTTCAGTAATGCCTTATTCCTCACTTTGGCATTTCAAATTAATAAAAGCCTCTAATAACTATGCAGATTGAAAAGCTGGAGGATGAGTTGACACACAATGAGCTAACACACTGAACAATTCCTCAATTTCGATCTCGATCTTTCTTTCGCTTTCTCAATTTCATTCCAGTTTCTATACATTTCTCTGTAATAACCCCTGTATTTCATTGTGAAAGGAACTGAGTCTGTATCCTCTGATTTTCTTCTAAAAAGCAGAAAGCGTTTCAGAGCTGCTTAAAGGAAACACCCATTTACCCAATGCAATAGTTCATCAGTGTATTTTTGGGGTTGAGGCAATCTGGAGTAACACACTGGTAACACTTTGTGATGTTTCAGTTTCTCTAAATGATTTGGCCTGTAAGACAGACATCTTGTGTCCTAGCAAAGGCCAGCTACACTTACCAGGGGCCTATCCGAAAACTTTTTTTTGCATAGGAAATTTCCTTTCCTATCGAGATGACCCGGAAGTGCTCGGCAGATAGGTGATCCGAATAACCAAAATGCTTAGGAAAGGCATAGGAAAGGAGCCTCGATTCATCCTTTAACCCTCCTTTAGCATAGGTTACTCCTGGCTAACCTATGCTAAAGGAAAGGAGATAGTGGTATCCCATAATCCTTTACAGCGGCAAGATTTAAAGCAACAGGCCACCGCCGGAGTTTACCGACTCTACACGAATACGAACGAGAGGCAAAACAGAAGAGAGGAGAGGAGACGAGAGGAAGATTTAACTCAGCTAAAACAAAATACCCCCCCCCCCCATTAAGATAATAAAGAACTCATAAAAGACCAACATCATAATTTAGTTATTTTCGTAGCACATCATTTACACCATAAGAAAATAAAATACCAACTTCACATTTAATGAAGTTACTGGGGGCAGTTCATTTCAACATCAACATAGGCTAAGTGTAGCCTCTTTTTATTCCACATGTGAATTGGGATATATGGGAGTGATTCTCACTCTGTTGGCGACAACCTGATTAAAATCAATATGAAAAGAACGCATGGTTCAAACGAGCGCTTGTTGTAGTCAATTTTCGGAGAATAGTGAAGTTTCACGCGACTCACGTCAGCAATACTCGCCGTCGCGCAATGACGTCGGTTAGGAAAGGTGGAGTCGAATTCATTTGAAACAACGCTGTCCTTTCCTATGTTCGATAGGAAGCACCTTTCATCTCTCCTTAACCCCAATGACGTTTAGGGGTTAAGGCATAGGAAAAGAGGCTTATAGGTAAGGAGATTGGACTTTTCGGATAGGCCCCAAGTGTTTTGCCAATCATATCATCAAAAATCTGCACTGATATCAGTAAATATTCAATGGAATCACCATTATCACTGGAGTAAGTTGTGGAGGTGAATTTATATTTATATGGAGCTGACGTGCAAATTTACCGCATTGTCCAATCGCAAATAGTCTTGACAGTGCTTCAGGGAGTTCAACATGTTATGTTTACATCTTTAAACTGTAGAGGAGAAGGTTAATAACAACCGTTGATTGCCAAGAAATAACAAAACACGTAACTCTCTATTAAACCACACCTTTTCCTTTTTTAAACTGCTGTTTGTGGACAGATTAAATAGACAAGATACAATTTGTTAATCAGTGTGTATCATAGTTTTTGGGTAAATTTGTATTGTCGGATTAGCTTTGCTTTGCTTCCAGTCTTTAAACCAAACTAAGCTAATTGACTCCCCTGACTCCAGCACCACACCACAAACACAAGATTGATATTGATCTTACAATCCAACTCTCAAATAGAAAGTAGATTAGCGTATTTCCCAAACAGTTGAACTATTGCTCAAATGTTGATGGATCAGAGAAAACCAGAGAGGCAATTTACATATCTAAACTGTCATACACAAAGCATAAACATAATGTATAAATCTTGTCATATGGGTGTGGTGGTCCACTTTATCCAAAATGTCTTTCTGAATGATGTATGTAAATAATTAATACACAGCCAAAGCCAATGAGATACAAAAGTGCAAGCCTTGCATTTGTTGTGTCATGCTCTTTCTCTCCAGAATCAAAAGAGGTGCCTGTAAATTCATCCAATGTGTTTATTTTACACTAACTTATCCGCCCGCGTTTGTTTTTGCCGTCTAGAGTATCTCGACAAGAGAGATATCAGTTTTTCACCACACAAGCAGGCGGTGTTTCATCCGGTGGCTGCTTTGGAATACAGAGCGCCTCAAAAGAGAGCAGTGGATCTAGCAAAGAGAATTAAACATCCTCTCATTATAGCAATGTTAAAGCTCTTTATTGAATCCTGACATCAGAAGGAATCTAATCCCAGACACAGCCAAGCTCACACACACACAAGCAGAAACGTGCAGCCACACACATCTTAATATATGTGAAAATGTAGAGGTTATAGCTCACATACAGATAAACACCAACACTAAAAAAGCAACAAATACTCATGTACAAATGAGAGAATGCTGTCACACACACCCCCCCATGACAATAAGGCGGTGTTAAATAAACCCCCGGTAGGACCCGGCCACAAGGGACAGATAATGAGGCCAGGTGTTAATTAATGTGGAGTGCGTTTCCCCTCGTCTGCCCGACACCCCGTGAATCCCAATCAAGGCTGCGGCCCTGGATGTGCGGCGCGGTTGATTTGCCAAGCAGTGTATACTTCAAAAGGCCAGACTGGCTTGTGTTGCAGTCCTCAAAGGGACTAGCTTTGGTGAGGGCAACGTTCCAAAAGGACGGAGTGCCTGGCATGTTGCCAATGGAAAACACGAGCGCCGGGAGAAGTTTGTGTTTTTGTTTTTGATCAGACGTCTGCGCCGATAGCAAGTTACAGCCATCACCTCTGCAGCCCCTGACTGCCATCACCTCTGCAGCCCCTGACTGCCATCACCTCTGCAGCCCCTGACGTGCTGTTTGCTCTACCGCCCGATGCATATGTTCCCGTTTTGTTTGCTGTGTGGAACCTCATACATAACACTTGAAAGATGTCTCTCTGATGGGTCTTTATTCAAGATTCACCTCTGTTGCTAAAAATCACACAGATAAGGTGTGTTGCTCTGACAACATAAATAATGACTAATCCTTCGCACAATTTGCAAAGTGTTAATGTTTTGCTATCAAAATACAAAAAGAACTGCTTTTTTATATATAAGGCTAATTTTCAAACAGGGAGAGCTGATCTACAAAATGAATCTCCACAAAAGTATTACAAATAATATAAATATGTTAACCATATAGCTTCAGCCAATAGGACGTAGACAAATCATTTATAAGGTTTCCCATCTCTACAGGATTGAAGTTTGACAATTATTTGAGACTCAAAGTCATCCTATGTTTACCTGTGCATCTTGCGAGGCCCTTTGTGGAAGCTGTTAAAGAGGACCTATGATACTTTTCGACTTTTATGACCTATAAACGTTGTTATAATGATTTATAGTCATGTTTAACCATACTAGAGTATCAAATAATTACGTACATGCATTTCGACGTATTCCCTGCTGACCGTCTGGGGTGGCTATGCAGAGCACTAAACACTATGGCAGCCGGTCGAGCCGAACTCGTTCAAATTTCCGGATTGTTTCTGTCATGCTCCTGTCGTTTCTGTCATGTTTCCATGCATGGTAATGCTGCTGCTCAGGCAAGCTCCGGCTGCATGCCCCCACCTTCCTGAAAATTTCCCGCTGCTGGAAGGAAGGTAACCAATCACAACGGAGTGGGGTTTGCAGCAGGGGGGGAGAGGCGGAGAAGCTCAAAGCAGTGTGTAGAGAGAGACTGCTGTGCTCGCTAGGGTAAGAGGAAGAGTGTCCTGAAAATCTACATAGTTTTTTGTGATGTGATTCGTGTCAGGTTGCTCTATAGCAGTTTTTAACAAGAAATGAAGACCAGAAAAGTAGTATAATAGGATCTCTTTAAGGATAATTCACTATTGCAATGGACCTACCGACATTGTTCTGATTGCTCACAAACGGTAAATTTGAAATGATTCAACAACCATTCACAGCTTTAGCTGTGATTTAAGTACTTGAAGTGAGTAAAGTACTTGATGTGATTAGTAGTAGCACGAAACCACTTGTACGCTTTAAGAAAATCGAATTTGAAATGTCAGAAGTTTTATTTTTGCAATCCTTCACATGCCGTGATCATTTAAGTTATCAAACCATCATGAGATAGCGTTCCTTTTACATGCATGGTATTGAACTTCCATTATCTGATGTCAGCTCGCTGACTTTCATAACCCTCCAACCTCAGATATGGTATGATGGAGCGCTCACAGGTCAGATGAGCAATCCTGCTGTCCTTCATTCCATCTGAAGGTCAAAATAATAAAAGGCCTGGCTCTGTAGTGAGCCACTGCTGGCCCTGACTGCAGGTCATTAAAGCTCTATTGAGTTTCTGCCAAAGCTCTGACTCTCCCAATATCTCACCGTGGCTCATCTCAGCTGTCTCTTCCGTCGGGGCTTATACCAAGCCCCCTGAAAGGATCAACAGCCACTCTCTGTGTTCACGATACACTTAAGCATTCCCTCCTCTAAAAAGCCGACCTAGATCTACCTTCCTATCATCCTTTTTGGGCTGTCCTCTGTGTATCACCGCAAACATATCATCCTGGGTTATATAGTAGTACCAGGGCAAAGAGAGTATGCCTTTTTTTTGCTATGATTGAAAGTTTAGAGTTTATTGTGGTCTCTGATGGGCATCTTTGACTCTGTCAAGTGGTGCTTTGGTTCGAATCGTCTTCATTTGTGTTGTCCAGGATCAGCACCCTGAACACTGAATCAAAAGGCAAGAGCTGTCATTTGTCAAATTCCCCTCCTCCAGTGCCCCCCGTGAATGAGGATGGGCAAACGGAGGTGTGATAGAGGGGGTGTTGGCCAGCGACAGTTCTGCAGGTGTCATGAGGCACGTTAGGAGAGGTGTAAAGCCGGGCAGGATGATGGGATGATTAATCCAGCAACACCTCAGGTCCAGTGGGGGTAGACTTCTCTCACAGCAACACAGGCTGGTGGAAGTTACAAAGGGAGCAGAAAAAACTTGTAAAGGTCACAGACTTCTAATGTTATATTGAATGTTTTGATGTAAAAGCTATATGAAGCCTCAGGTTTAAAGATACATTTCTATTTCTAACATTCAGCTATACCTTCAATTAAAATGCTTTACATGATCTGGATAAACTGCTTGCTTCTGTACAAACTTGCTTATCATTCGACTGCTCCTGATAGACCCCTAATTCTTTGTTGTACCAATATCGATGTGCACCTTGATCTAAGCAATTTATATGGTGAATATAGTTTTGAAATAGTAACCAAAATAAGAGCCCAATTGGACTCCATTGGGATTATCTTCCATAGTAGAAGGCTTTCAAAGTTACCAAATTGTGTCTAAATCCTTATCATAATGTGTAGTAATGGATACATGGTAATGCAATACAATGTGTGCAAGGCTACATAGTTGTACAGGCATTGTCAGGTAAGAGAGCAATAGAGAATAAAGAGTGAGAGAGGCTGAATGTACAGTTGAAAATCTTCCTTGTCAAAAACTTCAGATCCCTTTATTGGAGTTGCCCTGCTAATCATTCTATTCTTTAACAAAAATGTGATCCAACGACACGGTATTCACTGTATGTGTCCATGCGTATGCAGTATCAATGTAGGTGTGCTGTATATGTGCCGCATTTATGTAGGTGTGAAGTTTAGTGGAAACTTTGGAAAAAAAATAACTAATGTAAATAGAACGAGTTATAATTGCTTGAACTACCTCCCAAACTGTGTTTTATGAATATCATTATTCTGTAATACCATTTCAGGGTAGTGACTTCTGATTGAACTGCAGTGCAATTTATGTGCCGAGTGATCTCTTCATATGCCGTGGGCCTCTGTTTATACCCCAAATAAATTTCCCCCCGGACTGGTAACTGATAACACAATTTATCTTTAGTTTTCCTAAAGACGGTGCATCACTCCAATAAAGTCAAGCCAAACTAATTTAGTATGCATTTTCTAAGATAAACTGTCCAATAGTGATTTACAGAAAAACAAAAGGATTTCAAACCATACTCTAAAATGTCACAATGGCGAAATAACAAGCTCACCTTAAGGGAGATGGCGTGAGTGGAAAACCTTGGTGAGTTCAATCTTTTGATCAGAGCTTCAAGTCCAGAAATCTGTCAACTAAACGTATTGGTTGGATTGCCTGCACCCATCATTCAGCATGAGCTGTCAATGACCAGATAATTTATCTTCCATGCCACATCTTGTGTCAAAACATTTAACATCTGCCCCGCATCAAAACACCAGACACCGGTGTGTTTGTGTGTGTGTGTGTGTGTGTGTGTGTGTGTTCCACATTGTTGGATGTTGCAGCTCATAATTTGATAAATAAATCATCGCACTTCTAGAACATTCTTGTTCCAACATTTCAAAGATTGTATTGATATAATGAGTCTACATCAAATATATTCTGAGCGGTGTTGTTTTTTCTTTCAACGTTTGTTGATCCCTTTAATAGAAAAACCTCAGTAAACCATTTAACACGACCATGAAATGACATATAAACATCCACTGATCCTTCACAAGAGTGTTAAAATCTGGAAGACCCGATTGCATAGTATTCCAGTCAATGACATTTGGTTGCACATTTCAAGCTCAAGTCTCTCTCTCTCTATCTCTCTCTCTCTCTCTCCCTCTCTCTCTATTCCTTGTTCTTTTGCTCTCACACCGTGTGACACCCTGATATTGGATTGACCTTATAGGCATCAGAGATCGGGACATCATTAGCTGCGAACAGCCGCAGACTCCCTGCTCAGGGCTCTTGCATTAAGCCACTGCCCCTAGACGGATCATATAGCATTGATAGAACCCAGCTGGGCTCGGTTACAGAGCTGCCATGGTGGCGAAAGAGATGCAGTACCAGTATGAGACAGGCCATTAGAAGCCCTTGCAGAGCTGTATGTAAGAGCTGTATGTTAATAAATGTGGAATAAGGAAGATTATCTGACTGCCTTGACATGAGCTACACATCTAAAGAGAATAATGATGAGGAGGCGAACATGTAGCATATTCTGTAATGTGTTTTTAAAATGTGTATAAGAGAGGTGACGTGTTTTTATATTATGGACTTTCTATTAAAAATGTATAGTCTCTGAGACTTACATTAGATAACCCTCATGACATCATCGGGGTTATTTTCTTAACACTGTGGAAAGCCCCTTCGGATCCTCAGAAGATGTGTCACAATTGTTCTTGTGGCTTGAGTAGGACTCCTCATTACAAGTAACAACTGTGCCTATTTTACATACACTAAAACACACACACACACACAGAAACAGAAACAGATATGTTATGCATGTGATCAGACACGATAACTAAATAAAATAATGATGATGACATCATTTTATAAAAGTATCTTTACAGTTAGAAAAGTGTAATTATTTGGTGATATATTCGTTTGGCATTAATAATAAACTTTACAATAATAATAATAAAATGTGTGAGTGAGCTTATGTATATCGGGAAAAAGGGTAAAAATATAAATATATATTTCTCAATAGTATAATAATAACATCATCAGCGTTTTACATTTTGGTTAAAAGTGAAAGCATGATAACCTTTAACTTCAACTATAATCCATGCTTAATTATACATTCAAGGCAGCAATTATCTTGTAAGGGCATTTTTCAACCGGTCGATATCTCATTTTGGTATAAAACCCTCCTTTCTTTTTTATTCTCCACTGACTTATTTCCCTCTCCCACAGCAATGATCACGAGTAAAGGATCAAGCTGTGAGGGCTTATTGTGTATCAATAGCTGCCCCCGGCATAGTACTGAAGCCCTGGGTCTTAAATGACCACAGAGGCTATTGATCTTCATAATGCTCTGTTTTTGTTGTTAAATAACCACCACAGGAAAGAAGATTGAAGGGTCCTGACCTTTCTCTAATTCACAATCATTCCACCTTCACTGCTTTGAATGAAAGCATTCCAGCATGGTGTGTTTTATTGACACACCATTGTTATCCTAATTAATTGTATTATTACTGATAGAAGGTACATACTGTAGATGTCAATTGAAGGTGCAGTCAACGATTCTGGAAAATACATGCTGTCAAAATCAATGAAAATCTCCTAAAGAACCACTACCTGTCCGTACTGTGTGTGTTTAAAAAAAAAGTATCCAGTCTTAATACACAGCCTAGCCTCTGTCAACTAGCATGTTGCTAGCTACAGTGGGCCCTCTTTGTGATACTCTTTGTTTACAGAGCCTAGGCTGTGTACACAGTACGTACAGGATGCGGAGATATTCACTGATTTTGACAAAAAAATATTTTGACAACAAAGATTCTCCAGTATCGCTGACTCCACCTTTCATTTTAGATTGGAAAAGATTGTAACTTTGTATCATTGAGTGCTATTAATGATGGAAGGGGCTTTTACAAAAGGTTCGTTCCCATATGTGAACCGGCTCCTTGGCTAGAATGATCACTTGCCTGAAGGCCTGAAATCGAGCAGGCGGCGAGAGAATGATTATGGATTAAATTTATGACTGCTTTCCACTGGTCTCCGAACACTTCTTCTTCTTCTTCTGCCGGCGTGATGAGGCAAATTTCTCTCTCTTTAAAGCTCTGTATTTACTCGGCTTCTCACTGTGGCGGCGGGAAATTGTTTTTCTCATTTTGCCACGGACGCTGCAGTCTGAGTCCTTTATATCGTCTGTGAATAACGTTCCCATTTGGGATGATGATGATGATACAAAAGCAGCCACCCAGATGCTCCCGCCCAAAACCTAACCGTCACAACAAATAAACAAATATAAGTGGAAAATACATGCTCTTGAATGACAACAGGGAAATCAATCTCTCTCACGCAGTATGCGTCTCTCTCTCTCTGTCCGTCGCTCGCCATGTGCGGCCAATGTCCGAGCTCTGAGCGGACCTCCAAAGCTGTTCAGGCACAAGTGGGGGAATATAACAGGCCTCAGCACACATCATTGGCAAACAGTTGACACTAGTACAATTTATTGTCCCTGTGGGTGAAATCAGGCATCCAACGTCCTCCTATTACCCCTTAACTCTTTCAGATGTTTTCACTGTGGTTTTTGTTTTCAGGCTACAGTGTGGACCTTTCAAGAGCTGTGTGTTGGCACTGCACTTGTGTGTGTGGGTGTGCAAGGAGAATACTTTTAGCAACTGATATCTTTCTTTAAAAGAAAACACATATTGCAGAAAGGTCTACTATTTCAATCTCTTTCCCTCCCACTCTTTCTCATTCACGCACTCTCTGTCTTAGCATCGCAACCCTTATTACCCTCCTAATTGGATCACTGAGGACTCCTTTGAGTCAACTGAGCGGGCCCAGTGACCCACAATCCCTCAGTTCTTGGTCTACCTCATTGCATCGTTATCGCTTTCCAATTGCGGAGCAAGTCGTTCATAGCGTATCACGGCCCCGCAAGTAATAAAATGGACAGAGAAGATCTTTATCTTTCTAAAATCAGGGGAGTCATACATACAAAACGTCTTTCTGTGCAGATGATAGAGCATCAAATACGATTATACTTTAAGTTTGAATTAAGGGTCCTTCCTCAATGACAAAAAACAGCCATTGGTCTTTTAAAATAAAATATAATGGCGTCTGCTTCTCAGTATTCCTGCCAGTGATCTTCACTCGACAAAGTGGCAGTCAGTGTTGAACGCAGTGCAATACCGGAGAGATAAGCGAGTATAATGTTGCCGATAGCACTGTTCTCACCTTTAGATAATTTTGCGTGTAGAGTGTCAGATGATTGCTGATTATCGAACCACTTTACAGTTGATCTGAATCTCATCTGCACTTAACCTCATTGTTCCTGGAGCAGAGGTGAGAGGAATGTCAATTGGAGTGTGTCTTGAGCTCGCTGGCTCTATTTCAGCTCTCTCTCCCTCTCTCTCTCTCTTTGCTATTCAGCCACACTCAGACACACAAACACACAGATGGTACATAGTGCATGTGCACACACAGGCAAACACATTCAGAGCTCTCTTTCTCTATCCCTCTCGCAAACAAACACAAACACATCAAGAGCTTCTCTCTCTCCCCATTAACATGCTCACACAAACATCCAGACTCAGTGGACGTCTATGGTAAAAAGCAGACACAAGCCCATGAAAAATGCATGTCCCTTTGCGTGTTTCATAAGAAACACTCATCGGGATTCCATTCCCATCTCGGCTGAAATACCACGAGGAATATCAATTACACTGGCAATTTGGGTGGCAGTGTAGGCACGAACGGTGCTGGCCGAGAATATGGGATCCACAATGTCATCTTAATGAGAGGGTCACTTTATCCTGCAGCTCCAGGGCCAACATTGCCTGCGCAGATTATAAAGTACACATTGGTGGGAATGTGATGGAAATGCTATTGAGTCCATGGTGGAATACTATTAGGATGGCAAGCCTATGATGTGATGGAAAAGCAAATAACATTTCGAGGCAAAGTGGACCAACAGCTGACCTGGGAGAATGCTGCAGGGCTTCGTAATGGTGTGGGTGGGACTATTGCAGAGAATTGCTTTATAAATAGTTTTCTAGGATTACTTTTTCAAAACTACTTTTTGAATGAAGCGCTACACCATTGGTCAAACAATTCTGTTATCCCAAAAATTAACCCCAAAATTAAACTGATTAGCTTTTGATTTAGGGCATAGCACTTTAAAAATATTCCATTTTGTAAAAAACAAATTAGTAATCTTACAAATTCATACTATACAACATCTTGTAGCTATACAATATCTAAAAGTTGCATATGCAGATGTTATACCCTGATTTCAATGTGCACATACTCATGTGTATCGATTTGTTTTTTTGTTTTTATAGGAGAATCCTTACATGTGCAACAATGAATGTGACTCCACTACTGAGGAGCTGGCTCATCCTCCAGAGTTGATGTTTGACTTTGAGGGTCGCAACCCCACAACATTTTGGCAGTCCACGTCATGGAAGAAATACCCAAAGCCGCTCCAGGTAAACATCACACTGTCGTGGAACAAAACCATCGAGCTGACCGACGACATCATACTGACCTTTGAGTCAGGCCGACCGGAGCAGATGGTGGTGGAAAAGTCCCTGGACTACGGACGGACCTGGACCCCGTACCAGTTCTATGCCACCGATTGCCTGGATGCTTTCACCATGGAACCCAAGACAGTCAGCGACCTGACCCAGCGCACCCTGCTGGATATCATCTGCACCGAGGACTACTCCAGGGGCTACGTGTGGAAGAACGACAAGACGGTACGTTTCGAGATAAAGGACCGCTTTGCCCTCTTTGCCGGGCCTCGGCTTCACAACATGGCCTCGCTGTACGGCCAGCTGGATACCACCAAGAACCTGAGGGACTTCTTCACCGTCACCGATCTGAGGATAAGGCTGCTGAAGCCAGCAACTGGGGCCACCATGGTGGATGAGAATAACCTGTCCAGATACTTCTATGCCATCTCTGGTATCAAGGTGCAGGGCAGGTAAGACCCGTTCACTTTTTCTTGCTGGTTTTTCCTTCAAATAAAATATAGAAGACACAGTATTTTAAGTTAAAAAAATAAATAATAATACTAATTTCCTTAAAAAATAAATAATTAAAGTCTGTGTAAATGCTGGCTCGTCTAAGAGTTGTTCTAATGGTCCAGTTTTAGTACAATTAAAACCACATTAAATTATGATTACAGCTGGTCAAATGTACTACATGCAAATTAAATAAGTTTTAATGCCTCCCCTCCTTCAGTCTAAGTTCTGCACATTTCAAAAGCAAAAAGTGTGTTTTGGAAGTGAAAAAGTGTTTGGGTGGCCTAGAATAAGTTCAACCCAACTTAACTTGTATTCTATTTCTAAAGTCTGAAGCAGGGAAAAAAGGTGGCAGCCTTAGCAGATACTGAACTCTATCTCGTAAATTACTTATTATAACCCTAACTTGACAAGGACAGAGGTCTGGGACAGCCTCCTGCAAACCGGGGCGAAAAGAAAAGTTTTAATGCATGTCTCTCTGCATTTTTTATTGCAGACACACATTAAAATTCCGCAGACATCTCATAATCCACAAATATGAGATCACGATTATAGGTTCAGGTGGCACATAGACCAAAGTTAAACATAATTTGGTTAAATAAACTAAATAACAACATAGATAATTTATTTTAATGACTTACAATGACTTTAGTAGATTTACTACTAAGAGAAAATACTTGGTCATGTGATTTAGGTGAGACTGAAGACGTAATCGAATTGATGTTTTATTACAAATTTAATGGTGATTTAAAGCCTGCTCTTTTAATTGAAATGTCCTTAATTTCAAGTTTTTACAGATGAATGATTATAAGAAACGTAGAGATCTGTTGAGGAACCGCTTTGTGTAGCTCATTTTAAATTGTAGTCTTGGACAGGAGCCAAGTTATTTGTAATGTAATGTAAAAATAATGCCATGCAGCAAAAGAAAAGCCGTAAACACGACTTGGACATACCAACAGCTTGTAAATTTCTTGTGGCAAGCTTGTTTGAAAATACTTGCTTATTCCACCCAGCACGTAGCAGCATTAGCATTCATTAAGAGTTGTATTTCTGGCCACCTGATTACCATTGCTCCCCCTTCACATACTGATTTGATAAATTGTTAATATAAAAAATATTGATTTAGGCGGATTTAAAGAGAGCTACTTGTCCAATTAGCATCCCGCTATTCCTGTTTGAATTTAGATACTCCTCCTCTTCCATTTGAATAAAAAGTTCAGGGTTCACTTAGTTTCCAATTTTATAACCTGCATTTTCCGTAAAAGTAAGAAGAATTCAATGCCGCAGTGTAAATTTTCATCAGTGAGTCATCGGAGTGCCTCTGTAATTTTCAGGGAATGGAAACATTGTCGTTTCATGACGCATGGAAATGGCCCACACAGTGGTCGTAAAGCCTCTACAGCTGCTCTCCAAATGGGACCTGTGTTGCTTGCTGCAGTTGGTTTATATGAGGATAACTATTGGTAATGACCCATCAGATGGGCCCTCTGTGAATTGATACAGTAACTCCCTAATTAGAATTCAGCCGACTCCAATGGCAGATTAGAACCATTAGCACGTTGGCTAATTGGTAGGAGACTAATCTTGTAATTAAGAGCATTTGCAACTGATTAAATGGTAATCATCGGAGACACATCAGCGAAACGTGGAGACATGCAGAATTGCCAGGCTGTGGTTCCAAATTTAGACTTGCCCTGTTTAATATTGAGTAGATTCATGGTTTAATCTATGAGGTTTCCTTTTTGAGCGAGCCACACTTTTTGGCTTTAAATAACCGACATTCTTATTATCTTTAAATGCTGATGGCCAAATCTAAACTAATCAAGCACTGAACAGGAGCTGTCACAATAGCAAATAATGTGACAATTGTGTCTAATGTCTTTAATCACAATAATCTTTTCATGAGCGTGCCTTGTGATAATCCTAATATAAAATAACACAGCTCTTTCACAGAGATATACACTCACCGGCCACTTTATTAGGTACAGCAGTTCAATTTCTTCTTAACAAATATAAATAATCAGCCAATCACATGGTAGAAACTCAATGCATTTAGGCATGCATACCTGGACAGGACATCTTATTGAAGTTAAAACCGAGCAACAGAATGGGGAAGAAAGGGGGTTTAAGTGAGTTTGAACATGGCAATGTTGAGGTTGCCAGAAGGGCTGGTCTGAGTATTTTAGAAACTGATCTACTGGGATTTTCACGCACAACCATCCCTAGGGTTTAAAGAGAATGGTCCAAAAAAGGAAAATATCCAGTGAGCGGCAGTTGTGTGGACCAAAATGCCTTGTTGGAGTCAGAGGTCAGTGGAGAATGGACATACTGGTTCGAGATGATAGAAAGGCAACAGTAACTCAAATAACCATTCGTTACAACCAAGATATGCGGAATACCATCTATGAACATACAACACGTCCAACTTTGAAGCAGATGGGCTACAGCAGCAGAAGCCCCCACCGGGCGCCACTCCTGTCAGCTAAGAACAGGAAACTGAGGCAACAATTCTCACAGGCTCACCAAAACTGGAAAATAGAAGATTGGAAAAATCATGTCTGGTCTGATGAGTCTCGATTTCAGTTGCGAAATTCAGATGGCAGGTTCAGAATTTGGCGTAAACAACATGAAAGTATGGATTCATCCTGCCGTGCACCATCAATCATGCCACTTTCAAAGTCACTTAAACCCCCTTTCTTACCCATTCTGATGCTCGGTTTGAATTCAGCACATTGTCTTGACAACGTCTACATGCCTAGATGCATTGATTTTGTGCCATGTGATTGGCTGATTAGCTATTTGTTTTTATAAGCCGTTGAAAAGGTGTAGCTAATAAAGTGGCCCGTGAGTGCACATGTCCTACAGTGAGACACACTCGTCCTATACACACACACTTTACTGTAAACATGAATGTATGAGTTCTAAATTGCAAAGCCGGCAACCCAGCTCAGAATAACATCTCCCACAGATATCTCATTTTGCCATATTAGAAAGAGTAGCAAATGGCAAGCTGGGGGGGGGATAGACTATTTTGTCCAATTTTCCTTCCTACCCCTGGGCTTCAAATTCAATTTTCCACCAAAAGTTTGCAGTGAGAAAGAAAAGAAATAAACATACGATATCTGTCCAGAGGTGGATCAGTAACTCACTTGAAAGAGGGTGATGGCTGCAGGTGGGGAGAGACTGATTATAGAGTTCCCACCAGTCTCAGCAGCCTCCCGGCTATAACCAAATGTGAAAGCCTTATCACAGAATGGCCATCCTGTCCCAGAATTCCCAGAATACTCTACACATAGGCTGATAAAGTTTCATGTCAGCTCACCTGCAGATACGTTCATGAATGTTGGAGCACTGAATGTATGAATACTGGCACACGCTTCGGAAAACTCAAATTCAATATCCAGTTTGTGATCTGTAAATGGTTTTGCTATATTTTTTTTCAAACACAACAAACATTATATGAATTTATCATATTGAAGACACTTTTATCTTTATCTTTTAACTTTAGCACTTTGCAAAGTTGCAAAAAGATAAAAACTCTGTCATAAATGAATAATTAATTTATTTTGACAAAGATGCTGGAGGGAAAATCAATCACAAAACAATTTCACTCCCTTAAATTATTATTTGCACCACATGTTGTCTCTTCTTACCGTTTAGTCAAGAATAAGTATTCCAACAGTATCTGCACCTCTTGATTTATCTCCAATGCCAATGAATAAAGCATTGAGACATCTGTGGTAAACGTAAGGGTGTTTTAAGATGGTTATGTAGCAGGTATGATTTTCATACATCATAGAGGTTTGTGTACCGTTACAAAGCTGCCAGTAATGTATGCCGTTGTGTTAACTGTAAATAAAGCATTTCCCTAACTTTAACCAAATGTATTGTTTATAAAGCAAAAGGAAACTCCTTAGCGGTAGCAAAAGGGGTAAGAAATAGCATGCAGCAGGCATTTAAAAAAGAGTTATACTTGATGTCATTATCACTTAAGCTAATGCATTGCATCTTCACAACACTATGCCTGGAAGTAAATAAAAGAGCATGAACAACAAGGTTAATTCGTGGGTTTGCATGAGTTGTGCGTATACTTAAATGAATGTGGCTCATAATCTGTGGGTTCGTGGAAGTCATTGTGGGAAAAACTTTAAAAAATACCAAAATGTAGTGACATGAGCAGGTTGGTGCAAAGTGGGCATGGCCATAAAAGTAGATGACACATCATTTCTCCATACTTATCTTTTTTGTAAAGCCAGTTACAGCTATTCTTGTACAATGCGCTTGTGTGATTTTAAGTGATGGGTAAGTGCAGAAGCAAAAAGTAGAAGGTGAGGGGTTCTTTTTTCACCTCTCCTAAGCACTGAGTCAAGAGTATGTGTGGCGGGACTATACCCATGCTATTGATTTCTAATGTTATTCCACATCAACGCAAAACAAAAACCTTGAACCGTGCTGGCTATCCCACCTTTCAAGTCTCCTTCTCCACCATTCTTCACTTATTGATCAGATGTCTGCTCGTTAATTAAGACATGACCGCTGCCGGCTGGCTACGCGGTCAGAGCTGCACATCTACAGGGCTGCAGTGGGGCCTGGGAATGAGAGGCAGCTAATCCATAAGTGCTAATGTGCTATTTCTCCCATCCCCTTATGTCATTCTTGATTTTTCCCAAACCTTTTCTCTTTTTTCCTCCATTTGCTTGCATCAGTGTTTAACTTTGACTCTGTTGACTAAATGGTAGGTTACAGACCGTTTTTTCAAAATAAGAGCACAAAACAATTTTGTAAAGCAGATTCCATATCGAAAAAAGAAAAACATCATGAAGTGAACATTAAGCCTGGATTGTACAACCTATGCATTAACCTATTATTGGCTTTGTGTGCCAGTCCATTCTTACGTATTTGCTAGTTTAAGCTAGTGATTTACCATGATGTTAAGATGTCAGCTTTTATGAGACCAAGTAGCCTATAATACTTAACAGCTATTAATAAGTGAATGTAGCCATCACTGTAAAATCATACACTAAACAATTTGTGTTTCAGTCAGAGATAGTTGTATCCATGCATTTCACAATGTGTGGGAATTAACAGATGGCAATTCAAGTCAAACATTACAGGCATCTGTTTGTTGTTGTTGTTGTTTCAAATTTTTCCGGGTGATTTATCCAACTTAATTTTGACAAACTGTGTGGACAACAATGTCTAAACAGCAAGCTTAGTTTAGCTTTCTCACTTGGTTCAGTTAACTTAACAGTTGCTGTTGCACCTGGCATTCTGTTTAAGTTTATTCTTATTCTGTGCAAGCTACACAAATGATTTATCGTTCGCAAAACTAGAACATTGAATTATTCGCCAATTTGATAGCGCAATTCAATAAACCACTGAAAAGGCTGCTTTGTAACACATGGGGAAGTAAGAGTATGACTGCAGGCTGGTGGAAAATTAAAGAAAGAGAAAGATGTTTTACACCCCACTGACTTTCTATGTTGACAAAGCAAATTTCCAGACTAAAATAACATATTGTGTCCTTAACCTCCCCCCTTGGTACACATGAGAGCTTGTTAAAGGCAAGTCAGATTCAAAAGGAAAGATAGTTTTAGATCAAGTATGAAACATTTTACTGTTATTATATGCTCCCCAATGTTCCCCTCCAGCCGTAGACAAACTCTGGATCTTCCTCCCCCCGGTGGGAATCCTGAGCTCATAAAAGTAGCGTATCACAAGTTTCAACTGTATCTCACACTTAAAAAGTCTAAATTTGTAGCTCCTCGGTGCATTCACATGACAGGCATTGCAAAAATTTACCCAGAGAATATTTACAGTATCGGCTTTCAGAATCCAAAGCGAAAGGAGCCTAATGTTATTACACCATAAAATCTAGTATATATAATGTGCCAGGACTTTCTATCCTATTCTGTCCTGCAGGCAGGGCCGGCCCTGACCAATTTGGCACCCTAGGCAAGATTTCAGATGGTGCCCCCCAATGCATCGCAGTCAGGTCCACTACCACTGTTCATACACTCACACAGAACTGGATAGCTTTGTCTTTGACATTTCAGTTTATTTTAGATAGAAAATAACCCACAAAATAAAAATCATACAACAAAACAAGTGACATAAAATGAAATATGAATACAATATTACGATTTGCACAAAATAATGCAGACATTAACATTTTAAATTATAATCTATTATAAGTATAGTTTAAATAATTCATAACTTTGAATTGAATATAGTTCAACATAAGAGAGAGTAGAAAATACATATTTACCTGTTAAACCTAACTATTGAGTCAGTGTGTTTCACCATTGCTGTTAGTAATCCATGTCCTCCTGTTTGTTACTTTCAGAGAAAATCATTAAACTGGATATAATTTGTTGAAGAAACTATTTTGGAGTTCTTTGACGGTATTCATGTCAAATGTGAGAGCCGTGTTTCCAAATAAAACTAAAGATTCTAAATAAAATAACATTTTCTTTCTTTTTTAAATTGTGACTGAATTGTGTTGATAACAGATTGTTGTCATGAATTGATTTCCAGTTGGAAATAGTTTAGTATGTTTAATATTGTTATTATAGAGAATGTACACGGGTCACAAAGAGCAATGTTGATTGATTGATTGTACTTAGGTAATCCTTATTCAGCACTATTTTGCATTTATTAAGTGTAACAAGTGATGAATGGTTCCCGCTTTACAATAAGGGTCACAAATAACATTAAGAAATGGTTAATTATGCTTAAGTGATGCTTAATCAGTACTAGTATGCCTTTATTAGGTGTTAATTCATGAGAAATGGTTCTCACTTTACAATAATGGTCACAAAGTCCATTAGTAAATGGTTAATTACACTTAAGTAATGCCTATTATGGTTAATTATGCTTCAGTAATGCCTATTCAGCACTGGTGTGCATTTATTAAGTGTTACTTAATGGATAAATGGTTCCCACTTTACAATAAGGGTCACAAAGAACATTAATAAATGGTTAATTATGCTTAAGTAATGTTACAAAATGACATTTGTTAACAGTTAATTAATGCTTATCATTATATTAATCAACTGTTGGTTCAAGGGGCGATTGTGGCTCAGTTGGTAAAAGCGGGTCGGCCGATGATCAAAGGGTTGGAGGTTCGATCCCCGCCCTGCCCTGTGTCATAGTTGTTGTGTCCTTGGGCAAGACACTTCACCCACCTTGCCTCGTGTGAATGTCGATAGTTAGCCTGCTATCGGTGTATGAATGTGTGTGTGAATGGTAACGTGTAAATGGGAACAGGTCTCCCTTGCAAAAGAGTCTTCGGACTCAATGGGATATACCTGTATAAATAAAGGTTAAAAAAAAAAAAAAAAAAAAAAAAGCTTAATTAATGGGTTAACTAAGGTTAATATAGGATATTTATAAACAGTACATGATGTAGTAATTAATACCTTAGTTAACATGAATACCATTAGTAAATGCTTACTAGGCACATTAGTTAACAGTTAACTAATGGTTAGTTAAACCGTATTAAGCATTAACTAACCATTAATTAATGTACCCTTATTGTAAAGTGTTACCCATGTTTTTAAATGATAGTATTAACAGTATTAGTTAAAAAAAAAAAAAAAAAAACGTTTTGCTAGCCCAATTATTTTATTGTGTTGTTGTTGCGGCGCCCCCTATGGATGGATGCGCCCTTAGCATTTGCCTATACTGTCTATGCCCAGGGCCGGGCCTGCCTGCAGGTAAGGCCTTCTTGCCTTGTTTGTGTGTATCTCTCCTTCTTTTTTCTCTCTAGCACTTATACGTTTTATACGACAGGACACAATGTATCATGAGGGAATTTAATCAATATCACTCTAGATATTTTAGTGAAGATGTTGTCAAGAAGCTTGATGGAAATTGCTGATTTTTATTTCAGTCAGTGGGAATGTTTCCATTATTTTCACTGCAGGTAATCTGTTCCAAACCAAAAAAAAAAGTGTATGAACCTTTCTCAGATAAAAGCTGCGGTCTCAAATGGACTGTAAAAAAAAAGATAGGTTGTTATTCTATTAGTGTGTCACCAACTGGTTTTGTAGGCTACTTTGTATCACTTTGACACTCAATTGTCAGTTATTACCCACATAAGAACCGTGACATGACATCCTGTCATTTCTGAGAGCCGACCACTTTTGTTCAGGTAATGCAATAGTAAATCAAGATGGTTACTTGCACAATTACTGTCACTTGGGCACTTTTTAGAAGGGCTGAGAAGCAGTTGGATGATGTTTCAACTACTACATAGACGGTAGAGCAGCGGTTCCCAAACTTTTTTAGCCGCGCACCCCCTTCTATGTCCCAACCGGGTTGACGCACCCCTAATCCCCCACACCTTCGAAAAAACAAAATTAACCTTTTTTTATAGCCATATTAAAGGTGGCATGTTCAATCATGCTCAAATGACCAGAACACACATAATAAAATAATCACTATCACAACAAGGGGCAGAAACCAGATAAAATTGGGAAAATATTATAGCCTAAAATTTTGAGTCACTTTGAGCAACAATTGCAGCAAGTTTAAATGACCGTGGAGCAAACAACCCCGTCATCATAACACTTGTTATGGAAATAAAATTAGAACGTCAGTTATTTTAAATAAAATGCGAGAATAAATGTAGAGGCCACAAACTAGGTGCGCTTATGCGTAGAAGAAGATAACTTTGCTTCATTTTGAATAGCCTCCATTTATTTATTAATTAAAATTCAAGTTTTTGATTTTAAATTTTACAAAGGAAATGTTTATTTACATGTCTTTATTGTGTGGGGAAAAAACACTGTATCGTATTGGTCCGAGTATAAGATAACCCCGATTATAAGACGAACCCCCCGTATTTCAAAACTCAAATTTGGAAAATATATTTGAAGACCAGATCTTGTTTTTATAAATAAATAAATTTTATTTATTTAAATAATATACGAAAATAAAAACGCATTGAATAAAACACTTTTCTTCATTGCAAATAAACAGTAGGATAGTATAAATAGACCGAACTTTGACCTGTTCACCACAGACTATTCCTCACACGCACATCCCTCTGCCTCGCTGTGATCGCTGTCTCTCCTATGCTCTGGTTCGGTCGTGCATAGCGGGTCATCCTCGCTGCTGTCCTCGGCATCTGAGACGCAGCATTTATCTAATGCTCATAGTTAATCACATAGCCTAGTGCTGAAACGAAAGCTATAGTGCCGTGGTTTAAGGCTGAAATGATAACCGGGGCAGAAGGGAAGGCTTCCGCGATCTCCGTTGGTTTCAGTTTACAGCCGACAAAGTGACAATCACCACCATCGCATGGACAGCGTTTAAATAAAGCCTCTTATTCTTAAAATCATTAGGGCTTTGATGCAAATGATGAAATTACAGCAGCAGAGCTGGTGCGTAAGGGACAGCGCAGTTGGCATCTCTCCTCAGCACATCGAGCAGCTAAAAAGCCACAGTTAAAGTCGATCGCTCTGCCGATTCATGTCTCTGACACGTTGACTCGCAACATAATGGGTCGAGGCTTTGAATTGGCTTTGTCGATGTCCCGTGCCTCTTTTTTCTCTCCACACAAAGCGTTCTCTCTCCTAGCGCACAAACGCCCCGGCCGCTTCTGAGAGCACAGCCAGTGTTCCACCCGATTTAAAAAAAGAAAATAAACACAACTTGGAATACACGACCCGACTTTTTACGACCTATTTCCGTGAAAATAAAACCCGTCTTATATTCGGACCAATATGGATTGTGTAATGATCAGACCGCCATTACATTTTTCATCTCGCGCACCCCCTTGCAGCAGCTCACGCACCCCCAGGGGTGCGCGCACCACACCTGCGGTAGAGCATTCAGAAAGCGACCGTGCTTTAACAAAGCCCTTTTTTTTCCCCATTTTTTTTTTTTACTCTAAAAATGAACTGTCATCTTCATCATTCTCAGCAATTTCCTTTTCACTCCCTTATGGGATAGGAGACAAAGCCTGTTGTTTATTTGAATCAGCTATTGCCAAAGTTCAATATTTGATCGACTATTTGCTATTCAACAAAATAATTGTTTACTGAAGGTATACCAGCATTTGTCATTGTTGAGATAACATTCATATTGCTGAAAGGCAAAGTTAACACCAAGTCAATGCTATCCTTCACATGACACCGAATCCTCAATGTTGGTCCTTTAAATGGCTCAGTTGCAGTCTTGCCCTTCACATTACCACACACACACACACACACACACACACATCCACATTCGCACACACACAAAATCCATCACAAACCCACTGACTCTTATCAAGTCTTGCACATACAGTATATGCACACAAACACACGCTTCCAATCCTCCAAGTCCGTGCTCTGTGAACCGTGACAGCTGTAGCCAGCTTGATTGACACGAGTTTGAAAGTCAGGTTCAAGTGCAGGTTCACACGACCCCCAGCGTTACTTCGCTGCCAACGCAAGGTTCTCACGACTCTGCCAACGCCTGTTCACTTATCTTCCACCAGATGCCTGTCACATGGCGCGATGTTTTCTGCCAGTCATCTCCCAGTCTCCGACGTTTAATTAGTGCTCATTTAGGCCCAGGCTTTCTTTGTAAATAATATATGGAGGGAAAGTACATCAACACAAGCTGTCTCTTGAGGGCCAGCAGCTATGAATAGTAAAATTTTCAGCATGTCCTTTTGCTACACTATTTGTATGATCAAACTTCGCTGATAGACGCCCAGACAAGGTTGTTCATGAGCAGCTTCATGAGTTCAAATGGTGTATAAATGTATGTGTGGGTCCTCCTCACTTGAGTTATGCAGTGGCAAAACAGGTTTTTTTCTCATTACTTTTCTGAAAATAGACTTTTTTTATTTGTACTTTCACCCTTCATACTGTCATAGGTGAGTGCTTGCACTGAGCAGCACTTGTATGCCTTGTGTGTCACTGTTCACGCACACAAACGAGCACACATACACACACACAAACACACACACACAAACACACAATACCCAGACCATGCATCCGGCATCTGATTTCCATATTAATATATCTTTCCGTTGTTGATTTCCTCACGGCTTACTCCCTGTCTCAGCAGCTTACATCACATGAATGAGATGGCCCTCCACCACGAGGGCTGAGTTGGGATTGGGGGGGGGGTGGGGGGAAGAGGGGCGGGGGTATAAACATTACCACACTATACCTACATCCATGTACAACTTCAATAATAGGCCCTGTCATTGAAACAAATCACAGACTTTCAGTGGCACTGGCCCAGGCCATGCAAATTCAAATTCCATCTCACCTAGCTGCAGAAAATTGAAGCAGGGGGAATTAACTTGTGATCCACTCCTAATATTTCTCCCAACAATTTGGGGAGCCCTGGCGGGGCTACATTATATTTGGATGGGGGGGGACGCAAACAATTTGCTTGAGACGTATTACATTACACCCAAAATAATGAAATTGGCCTCAACGCAGAGCCGACAAAAACAAGTCTAATCGGACTCTCCAATTTCACGGTGACACAGCCTGGGGTAATGAGTTGACTATGTGACCCCCCTCCTTTCCCCGTGAAAAACGTCAATGCCATCAGAAATGTGAAAGGATTCAATGTAAAGTTATTCCGTCAAACTCATTATGTTTACTGGATTTGCAGATTACTGTTGTTGACATTACAGTCTTTTGTCTTTTTGTTTCCCCTATCACTGCAACTATATGTTAAGGAGTTTTCAAAAAGGCTGCTCAGATGCAATCAAGTAAGCGTTTTGCCTATGCTTGCTTTTAAAACCGTATAGATAATGTGTTTAATTCACTGTTATGAGCCTGGTGTAACGGCTGGATCAGGAGGACACAGGCGCAGAGACAGTAACAGTTTTAAGAAGATTTATTTTGGAAGTAACCAGCAGGGGGTTAGGACCGTGATCCGGGGAGGAGGCTGGCTGTCATGGGGCTCCAGGGAGAGAGCAACGGGGCAAGTCCAGGGAGCTGAGTGTGAGCAGGCTAGAGCAGGCAGGCAGAGGGGTCCGGGAGGAAGTGCTGGCGGGTGAGGGCTGGAGCTGGTGGCTGGAGTCAGGCCGGAAGAGCTGTGGCAGAAAAGACAGGAGTTAGCCAGGAAAAATGCAAAAAGCGGAGCTGCAAACAGGTTAGCTTAGAGAGAGGACTGACTGTGTGGAAACAGAATCTACAATCTGGCAGTGTCTGGCAGGTAGGGCCGGGTATATGAAGAGCAGTTGATTGATGATTGATGGCAGCTGTGAAAGCTGGTGATTGACTCCAGCACACCTGACTCCAACCCTGAAATAGACCAGCACATAGACAAGGTTAAAAGGGAAAAACAACACAAAGGCTTGAGGCCGAAGCAGGATCATAACACCTGGAATTAAAATCACTTTTTATCTATAGTAATTTGTATACACATTTAACTGTTTACCGTTAAACTCACAATATGCAAATTATATTATTCGTTTTACATGAGATACTATTCTGGGCCATATCGCCCAGCCCTATTTTACACTTGCACTCTCATGAACTAATAAATCATACTGTTTGAGATTCTGTTTCAATAAAGTACAGGACAATCAGAGATGGGATCACAAAACTAGTTCAAATAATGGAAACTCACTAAAAGTCAGCTCACAGCATCATTATCAGTAACACACTGTTCCCTTTCTGTCATATAAAATACATCAAATAGTCTCTCTTTTCCTGCAAGATGTTGGGACAGGCTATGCTGGTTTGTCACAGTAACACATTGACATCAATCTTTCAGCAACTTTCAGCAAGGCCAAAAGTTTCCATCAAAAGCCTTGATGTCAGAGTTATCGCTGGTTCAGGATATGTGAGGCTCCCTGAATGTTTTGTTGAGGAAAGTTTCAGGCAACCTTAGTATGTATTTATACAGCATGGAGGCACATCACTGGTTCTGACCATGAGGGAGGAACAGGTGAGATATAGAGTGTGTGAGACTGGTTTGCTCAGTCATTCTTATCAGTCAGTGGCGGTCACGGGTTAAATCTCGAAAGGAATCAAAAATACTCTACTATATTTAGACAATTAGATGATATAGTAAAACACTTCCTATGGGAAGGGAAAAGGCCACGAATTAAACTGAGAAAATTATGTTCGCATAAAGAAAATGGAGGGCTGGGTCTTCCTGACATGAGATTGTATTATTTATCTTTTGAAATGGCTAAAATTGCAAGATATTGGCATGTTACAGAAAATAATGCAGCTTGGATGGATATTGAAAGGGAGATATGCTCACCCTTCAATCCTATAGAGGTTATATCTCAAAAAAGGTCTAATATCACAAACCCCGTACTTTTACATTCAAAGGATGTGTGGATTAAAGTTCATAAAATCTTTAAACTTAAACATACTGTACAAAAATATTCATCATTATGGCATAACCCTGATGTCCGCATTGGAAAAACATCTGTGTACTGGAAACAGTGGCACTCCAGAGGTGTATGTACTATTAGCGATTTATTTGAGGACGGAGTGCTGTTATCATACAATGAACTTTTAGAGCGATTTAACCTGGTGGGAAAGGATCATTTTTGGAAATACTTGCAGATGCGGAGCTGTATTAGTTCCAAGCCATACAGTGTGGTTGATAATAATGTCATGAACTATATGAAACTACCACCAGAAAAATGTAAAGCCTCCCAATTTTACAAGACTGCTAATGCTTCTATGTGTAATGATTCAAATATTATGAGATCGATTTGGCAGAGAGATATAGGTGGAGAAATTAAGTGTGACAACTGGGCAAATATTTTGGCTGATTGTGGTAAATATGTGAGAGAGGCGAGGGGAAAGCTCACACAATACAAGATTTTACATAGATACTATTATACGCCTTCTAAACTTCATAGAATTAAACTATTGAATGATAACCTATGCTGGAAATGTAAAACTGAAATTGGTACTTTTCTCCATTGTATCTGGGAGTGTGCTATGGTCAGGCCTCTCTGGACTAAGATTATTTTCATTTTAAGCAATTGGTTTGGGTCAGAAATTCCCTTAAGCCCAGAGCTCTGTCTATTAGGGAACAAATCTCAAATACCTAACGTATCGAAGTGTGAGTTTTCTGTAATTATTGTAAGTATAGTAACGGCTGCCGTGTTATTTTAAGACACTGGAAGATACCAAAAGCCCCACAAGTTGAAGAATGGGCCAAAGCAATGACTGAAACTGTATCTTTTGAATGCATGTTGAACCGATTAAGTGACAATTGGGGGCAGGGGGTATCCTCTTGGGAAGGGTTTTGGGACCACATAAAGGTGGATAGTGACCCAAATGAATACAGCCATAACTGCAAAGGCAGCTAACATCACCGGTCCCATGGTAACAAATGTATTTAGTTTTTTGTCATTGGCATGTTTTTTACTTGTGGGGTCTGACCATGGCACATTGAGGGGAGAAGAAAGGAGAATAAATATTGGCTCTTATCTCCACATGGGGGAAGTATCTATCAAAATGTTTCTTATCATTTTACTTTTTTTTATTATTATTATTATTATTATTATTAGTATTATTATTATTATTATTATTATTATTATTATTATTATTATTATTATTATTATTATTTATTTATTTTTATGTCACCATGAAAACAATAATATGGAAGCCATGAAACATGAAATATGACTTTGTATTATGAATTTGTATTGTGAATTTGTATCAGATGCCCCTGTATCTATGTGACCACCTGTGAACATTTAATAAATATGTGAATTACAAAAAAAAAAAATAAAAATAAAAAATACTGTTGAAATTCAATAAAAATGTACAGCCATTGTTGGAGTTTTAGGGGAAACTTATTATTATTATTATTATTATTATTATTATTATTATTATTATTATTATTATTATTATTATTATTATTATTATTATTATTATTATTTCTGAAAACCTTTTTTTGTGATGCAGTTGCTGTCACTATTTAAAAAAAAGGTAGTACAAAAAACAGCTAACTTAGCTTTTCTTCATAGCAGTCGCGACTATTGCACAGACAGACATTTTGGCTACCTTCCCTTCAGTTGTATGACCAGACCCAGCGAGGCTTGGGGTTAATACTCAACCACAGGTGCAGACAATCAATTATGGCCATCACATTGTTGCTTTCACGAGGAGAAAGGGCAAGTTAAACCATGGGGACCAACATGCAACACCAGGCACATATAGGATTTTCCACTAGTCAGTATTAAAGAGGACCTATGATGCTTTTTGACTTTTATGACCTATAAACGTTGTTATGATGATTCATAGTCATGCTTAACCATACTAAATTATCAAATAATGACTTACATGCATTTCGACGTATTCCCTGCTGACCGTCTGGGGTGTCTGTGCCGAGCACTAAACACTATTCTAGCCAGTCGAGAAGTCACGTGTTCAAAGCGGTCTACCCTTTCATAATTCGTGACGTCGCATAAAACTTTGTGACTTCACCACGCGGATGTTTCCATGTATGGTAATGCTGTCACTTCCCTGTTCGCGTCTGCCTCGCGTCTGCCTCGCGCCCTTATAGGTCCATGCTCGCGCTTCCCGCCACTGAAAGTGTTCCGGAAGGAAGGTAACCAATCACAACGGAGTGGGGTTTGCAGGAGGGGGGGGGAGGGTAGCGGAGATGGCCGATGCACAGGCGGAGGGAGCGGAGATTGCCGAAGCACACACACTCAAGTGTTGACAGGACGTGCTGGATCGCCAAAATAAGAGAAAGAGCTTCCCGAAAATCTACATAGTTTTTTGTGATGTGATTCGTGTCAGGTTGCTCTATAGCAGTGTAAAACAAGAAATTAAGACCAGAAAAGTAGTATAATAGGTCCTCTTTAAGCATCTGTTCACATAAGAAATATGAGTGATATATAGTAGCAAGGAGGGGCGGCACGGTGGTGCAGTGGTTAGCACAGTCGCCTCACAGCAAGAAGGTTCTGGGTTCAAATCCCGGGTTGCCCGGGGCCTTTCTGTGTGGAGTTTGCATGTTCTCCCCGTGTACGCGTGGGTTCTCTCCGGGTACTCCGGCCTCCTCCCACCTCCAAAAAAAACATGCAATGGGGATAGGTTGATTGGATTCTATAAATTGACCATAGGTGTGAATGTGAGTGTGAATGGTTGTCTGTCCCTATATGTGGCCCTGCGATGGACTGGCGAACTGTCCAGGGTGTACCCTGCCCTCGCCCAATGCAGCTGGGATTGGCTCCAGCCCCCCCGCGACCCCTAACGGGACAAGCGGTAGAAGATGGATGGATGGATGGATATAGTAGCAAGGAAGCCCATGATTGAAGTGCAAACAAATAGAGAGTACAGGCTTCACCTCATAAACTGGTGTGGTGATTTGCAGGTTAAAATACATCTAGTCATTAAGGTTAAACCTTTCCCATAGCTGTCAGTTTGCGGGCTCTGCTACTCTGAAGGTTCTCTTTAACGAGTTCTTGTGCTTCTCTCTGGTCTCGAATTGGAGAGGCTAGAAGCCTTCACAAAGAAGAAAAGCTGTGTTATACAGCAGACAGAGGAGAAGACACAGGCAAGTGCTGATGTCTATTCAAGAATGTCAACATAAACTAGACCCTATCACATATTTCCTTACTGTAGAGATGTGTTCTTTGTTACCTTCTAATCCCACATTCTAAAGCCACAATTTGGCCTGAATGAAGACCATAATCTGTATTTAACCCATTGATGACGGCTGCTGCCTGATGCCACATTGTATCTCCTGCCTGATGCTGCGTCAGGCAGCATTGTTACTTTATCTAATTTGCATGGCGTGGGCAACATAGAATGCACCGTCATTGGTTCAAATACACATGAGGTGGGTTTTGTTGATTTTTTAAGACCACGTGACCACCCAAAAAATTTGTGGTTTGCCGAAAATCACGCCAATCAAAAAATTAATAAATAAATAATAATTTAAAAAAACCGCCAGTTGTGTCGGCGATAGTGTATTACAGAACAGTTAGTGGCGTTCGGAGCGCAGAATCAAGGTCTACGAGGCTACTGACGAAAATCACACAACACATTGCATAATTGCATATTTATTAACAATATTTATGAATTTAGGCAATATTTTGCTGCTCCAACTCAAATTCAGCCCAGCCAGGCCATAGTTAAGTTTCAGTTTCGTTTTCATCTCCGTGGTATACAGCTGTTTGGACCAGCTGATCGGCTCCCGACAGCAGGAGTCAGTCTGTGTTCCAGTTGTACTGGGAAATCGGATTTATGGTGCCAGTGATAACTGAACTAAATAATAAAATAATGCTATCTTCTCCTTCCTATATCTGTTTATCTTTATCCCTCCACTGCACACTCAGTCACTACTATCCATGCTAAAAGGAAGTAGGATTATAACCTCGTTTAGCACATTCTTTTTAAATATTTTATATAATTTTTTTTTATTTTTTTCTCCCCCATCTAATTTTGACGATTTTTAGAAAAATGTGTTGGTTTGTAAGCGCTAAGGGAGCATGTTTAAATAAAACCTGTGAACCTTAACTTTTAAATGTATTTTATTTCATGTTTCTATGTGCTACACAGGCTTAGCTATTAAGGTTTTGGTAGACTTTACAATTCATACTATTTTTTCAGAAAACCCTCAGGCATTAAGGACATGCATCCTATTTTGCCATAGTCATCAATGGGTTAATTGTATTATTACTGAGTAAAAGAGATTTTATTATTAGGGTTCATAAATATTCTGTTATAAAATTCAACAGAGACAATTGTCCAGCCTAACCCTACAAGTACTAGTCCCAATGAAAACTATTTTCTGGACAAGCGTTTGTTGTTTGGTATCTTAAATGCAATTTTCGGTCCTGTGTGCACCAAAAAGTAAATTCCAGAAAACTATTTAGGTGGAGGCAGGAATCGTCAGCACAGATATATCAAAAACCTCAACCAATAAAATCTAAATTATTTAAATGGTTAAGATAGATTAATGGGATTTTAGTGTTTTTTTATGGACTGATGTTTTACGTTTTGTCTATGACCCTTACTACCCTTTCATGTACACACGCCACACAAATGCATCCGATCAATATCGGACTTATGCATATCCATAGCATTCATTTCATCCTTTCGCAGCTTTTTTTAACCCTTAGCTAAAAAAATATGCAACTAAAGTGAAGTCAGATGATCTGGAGTGTCTGCTAAAGAAGGGTCACTCGTTTGGTTAATGGATATATACCAATTGCTATTGGAATATACACAGGGAATAGAGGTCATTAAAACTTTATGAAACAAGGCTTTGTAACGGTCCCGGTTCAAAAAGCTGGACATACAGGGGATGTGTTCCCTCTTGTGGCCCAAACCGGGGACTGAAAAACTCTATGATTTCAATATGACAATGCCGCCGGCAAAAGCATCGAATCCCAAAGCTCCCCACAGTTCAAACCCTCTACTCAGTGTGCTACCTGCACCGGTTGGTCCCAATGATCCACATTCTGCTGGTTTTTAATTAAGTGGAAGGTCAAATCGCATAGCGCTTTACTTCAGGGAGCTGCTGCTGTCTGCACGGCAGAATGAGCTACACCCAGCCATTAATTTTATGGAGCAGGGACTTTAATTGATTAAAAAGTTAAGGACTGTAGGGAATGAGTGTGAAAATGCACTAACATTTAGTTGATGTGGATGCAGGCTGGTATTTGGTCTTGTCCATTACAACTGCTAATATTGTTAGACATATGGACTCAAGAAGATGTTTTCAACGTTGACGTTGCCGTACCAATGGGAATCTGTGTAACAGCAAATGACGATTACCTTTTCTGTCTTGAACTGAAAGGTCGGCTGATCATCTAAGGTTTAGATGTATACCTAATGTAAACACTACAAAGTCTTCAGATTTATGCATTTGAGCATAATCATGTAAAACACTGTAAAATTGCAGTAAATGATCAAAGGATGTTTCATATAAATTAATTGTAAATACATTCAAACCTAATCAAGCATTTTTCATTAGAGTTTGTTTTCAAATGTTTTCTACAATACAATATTATAAATATTCAGTTTGTGTGTGTATAGTGATATAAGGTTACATGAATAATGTGCTAACCAACAGTGGATGTTATCAGACATTCACGTTTCCGGCTATAGTTTCCCTTGTTCCCCGCAGTTATCCATCATTAATGGGAAATGTCACAGTAAAGCCAGGAAGTCAATTAGAATGGATGTATTTCTGACTGCCGCTGTCATTTTTCTGTGTCACGTTCACTGGCAACAGATGCCCAGCTCTTTGGTCTCGAATGGACAAAATCTTCCCTCGGAAGCACTTTGTACAAACACACATGGGCGTGATGTGAAACAGTGAGCTTCCCCACCCCCTAGGGATGGGTAATGTTTCAGACCCCACCTCCCCCCATCACCCCTACTGTTTATTTATCGCCTCTCGAGAAGCGAAGGTCACCAGTTGTAACCTCTCACCTTCTTAGGAGTAAAATCAAATAGGGAGAATTATATTTTGAATATGCACGGTATATGAAACTGTAATATCTGTGTGAACACAGCCTGTATTGCTTCGGACAGAGCTCCTCACAGGGAGTAACACAACTATAAAATAGTTCATGTCATTCGATCTACAATGCACTCCCTGCTCATTCCCATTGCTAGAAACACCAAAGATAGGCTCAAACTGAATCCAACTTGTTTTTCCAAAAGCTTTGAAATAGAAGCAACTTTGTTCCATGCGGTCGAAACGTATGGAGGATTTTGTTGAGCGGTGAAAACCACCTTTCCTCCTCTCCTGTCCAGACCATCTGTCAGCTCTGCCACAGTTCTGTCTATTAAACCAGCTCTGCCGATCAGTTGTGTTTCCTGCCAGAAGGCTCCCTTGCCAACATAACACAGTATCTTTGAAGTGAAAGAAAAACAATGAATTCTCAAGCTTCACTGCTTCTCTTTATGCCATTATCTCTCCATCAGATCCCTGTTTTTTTGCTCAATTAAGTGAATCCAACAGAGTGCCTTTCATTTAGTTCTCAGAGTGGCATGAAAATGACCTTACTCGCATCACTGTTCTCTCCACAGGGGCCTCACCAAATGAGGCCTTGCTTCTTTTTTTTTGTTAAAGGGAGAAGATAATAAGCTTTGTGGAGGCACGATCCAAGTCGGATAACCCACCAGGATTTAAATTTACTCCTGTCAAAGAAATTGAAAAGCACAAATAAAAGCGGCGGCAACGGCAGATTTGTGTATTCCCTCCAAAGGGCATTGATTCAATGGGTACAGAATGATGCCTATATTCATGTGTCTGTCTTTGCTGTTATCTTTTTCGTCTCAGGTGCAAGTGCAACCTGCATGCCAACAGCTGTGTACTCGACAAGGGGAGGCTGGGCTGTGAGTGTGAACACAACACCACAGGGCCAGACTGCAGCCGCTGTAAGAGGCACTACCACGGACGAGCCTGGAGTGTGGGCTCCTACCTCCCGATACCCAAAGGAACAGCAAATATATGTAAGTATATCAGTGTCTGTGACGATTTGGACAGGCCATGTAGCTAAGGCTATTAGGATAGGAACAGAGTTTCCAATCCAACTAAAGAAGACAATGGTATTTGATGAAGGCTGAAAAAATAAAACACCTTTTTAGTTTCGAATAAGTTTTACTCATTGTCCTTAAGAGATTGTTGTAAACATTTTTAATCACATTAGCTCTTTGCTTCAGCGCTACAACTCCCCAAAATGTATTGTGAACAGTTTTTTAATTGGCCAATTATACAAAAATCATGATAAAGAATATTTAAGTATACAGTGCGTCATGCTGGGAAGCGAGGGAATGTGGTTAATGCTAGCATGTGTTCATTTTGTTTTTGATGGTGGACTAATGACTTACAATAGGCCTTGTAATGTATATCAGGCAGTTCAATTACAACTTTGGCAGTTTGTTCTGATTCTTGCAAGGACCCAGTTTACCTTGTAGTGACAAACTCTCTATTTAATCATTCTAATATGTGAATTGGAGCACTGGACTGTCTGTATTTATGTTTCCTTAACAGACAATTAATCAACTGTAACCTGTATGTGTTTGCATCTTGAATTTGTGTCTTATTGTATATTTTCATTGACTTTGTCTGTTCATTTGCAGTCAGGGTAGATGGTAGAGCTTTCAAAATGTGTAAAATTAAGCCAAGAGGTTGCAGTTAGCATTCTGTACCTCTCAACAATCAAAGTCTATTCCTTTCAACGATGAAGGCAGTCATTTTTTTTACATTGACGACATCCTTGATCTTCATCTAACCTTTACTGAGTAGTTTTAATTGAGCATGAAAGTGCATGCTCAATCTTGTAGTACAGTTGTGTGACAACATAAGTTCCTTCAAATAGAGGTCTTCTCACTAGCTTTTTCAGGATCTTTTAACACCACTCATGGGCTTCGTTAGCAAAAAATAATTCCATCAATTTTCCAACAGTAAGTTGAGGAGCTGATAGCAGGTTGTCATGCGATTACAGTTGGTATATGGGGGCCGATTGCAACACCTATCTCTGTTCCAGGACTCTCTTAACATGGGATATGCGAGGCTCCACATTGATCACAGTGTGGTCAACCTTTTATAACATGACCAAAGTTCCATTTGACAACCAAGCCATCTCCAAGACAACTAAGCAAACTCCATCTTCCTATGAAGAAAGTAATATCATTTTGAAGATCCCCAAAAGGCTTGTGAGCGGACATTAATTTCCAGTTGTTTTGTCAAATAGGTACTTTAGTTTTGAGAACAAAAACTATACTTAAACACAGGGGTGGGCGGGCCCTATTCATTTAAATGACAAATTACCTATATTGTTATTTACTGTAGATAGTTCTTGTTGGATAGATGCAATCTTTGCCTGTTCGTTTTTGTAGGGGAATAACTGATACATCATGGCATATTTCATTCATTAAGTATGAAGTGAACATAAACTCCTTTTGATACAACATTGATTTAAGTATCCTTACCTCAACTCCATGATGAGTGTGAACTAACGTTAGATATATTTTCTCCCCGTCAACATGATATCTCTGAGGCAGAAGGTGCTCTTTTGCATTATCCCCATTATAATCTTGGACAGGAGTTGAGTTGCGTTTATCAAATCCCATGCCTGAGGCAGGGGGTTCATTGCCTCAATAAATCTAATACAGCCACACAGGGATATGGTGGTGGACAGCCAGGCGTGGCCAGATGGTGGAAGATCTAGCCCTCTGGTCCTCCGTTCACACTGATACAGCCTCACACAGTTAGAAACTCTCGTGGCAGCAGCCAGCTGTGATTGACAGCAGGTTTTTTCAGATGCTTAGTTTGATTATATGACTTGCATTTTCTGACACGGCATTATTAGATTAGGTAAGATTTGTACACAGAAATGATATTGCTATTGATCCACGATTTCACTCCATGATTTGGTGCAAGTAGGGGAGAACGGGGTAAGTAGGCACACGTTTTACTCTAGTGAGGATTGCTTATCACCTAAACATCTTTCAATAGTCATTCCTACATTAAATCGAAGCGTGTTGGCTTGAAATGTGTACCCCTCACTTTTTCTATCTTATTGTAATAAAGAAGAAATTAATCATCAAAGACACCCTTACACATTGTGACAACCAACCCCATCAAGGGGTCGGTTGTCAAACACTATGGGGGTTGTCACAATGTAATCTTAATGGGAATAATCTTAAAAAGAAGGCAAGAAAGTAGAACTAAATTTGAAAGTTTAATTGCATTGTCAAGTTGACAAATAGGCCTACATAACTTAATGTAGCCTTGGCAGCTGGTCTAGTTTGGGATGCACTGGGTTGTTTTGATTTTGTTGCCCTTTTTTCTTTCTTTTGCATGCTAGCTGCCTTTTCCTGCTCTATTCTTTCCATCTCTGGGGTGTCAGTGAGGATACAGCTTGACAATGTCTTTCGTTATTGGGATCCTTTTCTGGCTGCAGCCTTGAGATAACATGTGACAACCAACCCCCCAAAAAATGTGACAACCAACCCCAACTTGAATTTCTTGCTAGCATCAAGGCCAACAACCATCTGACAACTAATTAGCTTGCTAACCACTATAGTTAGTTAACTATAGTTTACCCTTCACACTTTGTATGGGTAACAAGTGTTTTGTTATAAACCCATTGTGTAAAAGCCTAGAAGAAAAATACTGAGTAGCTAAATATTTTCAATTTGACATGAAAAACACAAACAGTCGTCTCACCTCAAATTCAGCTGTCTAACTCCAAGAAAGACTATGTAGGTGACCTCTGATCCCAATTCTGGATATTTACATACCAAAATTTCACAGACAGCGCCATCTGGTTCTGAGATATAACGATTGTGACAACCAACCCGTGACAAATTACCCCGTTCTCCCCTACATTGTGCGGTAACAGCGCTTTTTCGGGCTATTGTCGATGATAAATTGGAGGATTTCACAGTTGTACGTGTTTTGTTTGAGTATGTGTCTCACATATCTGTGGTTGTGTATGCATGTATGTGCACAAAACGGTGTGTATGTGTGTGCACACATGCACATTCAACCCATTTGATTGTGTGTGGGAGTTTGTTTGTGAACTCTAAGGAGATATTGCTGGATTTACCCCTGCACCTCTTCTGTGTTATGAGTCTCCCTGCAATGTGGTGCGCTACTGCCAGATTGACAGGCCGTTATTAAAAAATCTAACACTTGGACGCATCTGCACAGAACTGATGAAACCAAGTTCTAGCCATATCAAAAGCAATATTAGCACTTGTTTGGAAGTGGCGTAAAATGCAATAATGTTGCACATGCAAGTGACGTAGCAATATTGGTCCCCCAGGTGTTGAATGAACACGCTTTTGTCTTGAATTATTCTTATTTGTCTCATAAGAGAAGCCCGCACCCTGTAACATGCCATGATTCATTATGTGAAGCACATATTTCCAATGAGGATATTAAAGATACAGCCCTGATATTAAGACAAATATGCTGAACGTGCAAAAATTGAATTATGGTTTAATAGCCTTCATCTGTCAGCAAGTCTTCCTCTTTAATCACGGAAGTAATTTTTCTCACAGGTAGGCACAAGGCGAGGTCTATTATATATTCAAATCTCTCCACATGCAGATATATATGGACATACGTGACCCGTCATCTAATAAATTAGAGCCCAAAATGGAACCCCTCGTTGCTGTGGGCCATAGCTGTCAGCAGCAGAGGGTGACTGTGAGTGATTCAAATTCAAGGTTTCCTAAAGGAAGGAAGAGAAAAATCTTTAAAAGTTGCCTGTAGAGCAGAAGAGGAATCACTTCGAAAATGATGTTGACAGTCCACTTTGCAGGGAGCGTCAACTCATCTTGTGTTCCAAAGCAGGTTCACAGGTTAAGAGGGGGCTTGGGCGGAGAGTTTGATCAGACTATAGAATGTGTTTTGGCTTCAAAAAGGGCAACATTGTTTGCCCTCCATCTTTCACACAGGCCAGCCATTGGTTATGGATTGCGGCATCCTTGCTTTCTTGCAAATTGAAGCTTAAAATCTGTGCTTTTCCTGCGGCTGTGGTGTTGCGCGCTTGCCAACAGTTGTTGTGACAGCTGCACCCTGGTAATGAAGTGATGAATGGGGTTGCAAACAATATGAAAAACGCCCTGAAACATAATCACAGAAGGACAAAGTGGTAAAGCTGGAAAAAAAAGGATCAGAATTTGCACTAATTGTGGGGTAAGATGTGCTTGCTGATTGCATTGACGTAACACAAAGATGGTGAGTACACAGCCACATACCAAGAAGGCATACAGAGTGATTCAGACAAAGGCTGCATCATAGTCAGCTCCAGCTCACAGAGAAAGCCCATTTCAGTGATTGGAAATATCCTTTTCAAATTTCCTTTCAGCCAACAGATTGTAATTCACAGACAGGGGATGTTACGTAGTTGTGTAACTAACAAGACACACAAATAATGAGTGTTGAAATTTCTGACAATCATAAGTAAATGCTTATTTTGTTGTTTTTTACAAATACTAATACAAGTGGATGATGATGGGTTAGGGGCAAGATTGTTTCCTTATTTACAGTTTTGATTATTTTGACATTTCATCACAGGAATACCTGTTATTATCATCAGATGAGGGTGGCTGTTGTACCTTTCAGCAGTCAGGTTCACCGCAGAGCCATGGCTGCTGTTAATCAGTGGACACAGTGGAAACCAATTGAAGTGTTTGTTGGCTTTGAATTATTCAAAGAAAACTAAAAAAACACACACAAATGTGTTCTCATGCAGTTTCATGATTAAATGTGTTTTAAAGTCACATGACATTAGTCATACTTCAATGAAACCTTTTTCCTTTTTTTTTTCTCCAGGTATTCCCAGTAACCATGGACCAGCGCGTAAGTACATACAGTTCTGTGAATTGGCATGCTGACTAATGGTTTCCTCCCTCAGTGATGACTAACTTGTGTTTGACTAATGTATTTGGGGTGAGAGGTTGTGCCATACATTATCCTTTTTTTGTACCAGTATGTTCTCCATTGTTAAAAAATGCCATTATAACAAGGCATTAATAAATATATGATTTTTAGTTAACGGTAAAGTAACCTTACAAAATCACTATTATGGTTGAAGATTAAATTGCTTGCTGGTTAATTGAATACTGTAGGAGACATGCATGTGTGAGTCAGTGTATTAGCAGGCACTACAAAGAATAGTTTTTTCCCTTTTATACTACAATATTTGCACAAAGTCAGACCATGCATTCATACGCATGTTGATGCCTGAAGCTGACTCCTAATACTGGATAACAAAAGCAGCTCCCATATGTCCGTGTCTCTGCCTTTGTCTTGTGGATTCACTCATTTAAGCTGCATGCACACTATTCGTCATTACTCCATTTACTACTCCAAACTGAATTTTTCTAATCATTCTCAGGCAAATTTGCCCAGATAACAAACAGATTAGTGTCACAAAATGAGAATCTATGCATGCTGTCCCTGTGCTTTAACCACATAACAGCATGGACTATATGACAACTCAGTTTAATTCATAACCTTTCCCGTTTTTACACAGATCGAGCAAATGCTTCATCTCTTGGTGTTGCAAATCGTAACCAAGGTAGGCTTATAGGCTTTGTAACTTCAGCATGGCTTCATCAGTACATAGAAATAATTGATTGCTTATCGATTAACATTTCTAAAAAATAGCAATGTAGAATATGCAAAAAGCAATAGGTGGTTTTCCTAAAGCCCAGATGCTTTCATTCTGCGTACACACAAACACACGCAGGTCCTTACCAGGCAGATCATTTGTTGTGAGAATCCTGTAGGGAGTGGACCACATACCTCATGATCAGAGACCACAGCCCCCTAACCCCTTTGATCGTGCCCTCTTTTTAAATACCCAGAATGCTCTCTGGGGATGCACCCTTTCTGCCATGTTCGCAAGGAGAGAAAAAAGGGAAATAGAAGAAGGAGAGGGAAGGAGAGAAGATGCTTCAGGGGGGCTTATGTAGATTTATCTGCAGCTATCTCCAACTAATCCTCAGGCCCAGATATCCTGTGTAGTGAGTGTTAAGTTGCATCTGCACCATTGCTTTCACAGCCAGAAGAGGAAAAAATAAAAATAGGATTTCAGGATTTCTACCAATCAAGGCAGGGTGTTTTCCAGAGCTGGGAAGCTGACACACCTCTGACAAAACTGTTACTTCACTGGAGTGGAATACAGACACTTTACATATAAAGTGAACACAGTATTAATATAAGCAACAACAATGTACCGAAAAGCTTTTTACACTTAGGTGTACTGCATTTGCTGCACTTACTTTCACTCTAAATGGCCGATGTCACTAGTTTCTCATAAGATATATCCAATAAATTTCATACTGCAACAACAGTGCCTCTGAAATAAACACAAGGATGCTTTTAACAATTGCATTAGGTATAATAATAATGAAAACTTGTATAGCATCATTTATGCAAGAAATGCGGCTAAAAGTGTTTTGCAGTGAAGATATTACAACTGACTGCTTCCAGTTAAAATAGACATAGAATGAACATAAAAACACAATAGGCAGAATGGGAATGAAAATAAAACCAGACTTAATAAAATAAGATGGAATATAAAACCTGCATGATAAAAATAAGTTAAAATGAAGTCAGGGCTGCAACAACTAATGATAATTCTTATCAAAGATGTATCAATCAATCAATCGTTTGGCATATCAAATCTGAAAATACCATTTCCCATATTCAGAGAGGACATCTTTAAGTGCAATTCTTAAGGCTTGTGGAGCTGGAGAGTTTTTTGCTTAGAAAATGACTTGAACAATAAATCCATTACCAAAATACTTGCCAGTTAATTCATGTCAATAGACCAAAATTACTGGACCATTTGTTCCATTTTTAGTTTTATGGCTCAGTAAGTACCACTGACTTTTGATTGTTATTGTTGGTAGTTGGACAACTAAAAAAATAGATTTACCTGTTAATGAGAGAGCTTTATTAGTGCTGGGAGGAACTAACTATTAGCAACAAAGAGAATATTTCCAAATTGTTAAACTTTATAAAATTTTATAAGCTCTTAATTTAGACTTAACCAGCATTAAAAAAACACTTGTGCTTGAGTAAATGAAAAGTCCGGCTCTTTCTGTCTTTAGATTCAGTATTGTGACCGTCCATTGCTGCTATGCAGCCGACAATATGCATTCCACTTCAGAGGCTCGAGTCATGACTAATGATGAAGACTTAGGATATTTTCATAACAGGAGGTATAGGTTTCATTTTACCCTGACATCATGGCAAAAGTTATTGATCCAGTGTAATTGAAGCAACACTATTCTGTCTTAGGGCATATAATTAGCAGATCCTGTATCTGAAACTGTCTCAAGTTATAGTGGATTGCATCGGAGAATCTATAATTATAAAGGTTTTTTTTAACTTTTAATTGAATCACCATAAATATGATTTTTTCCCCCCAACTGTGTGTAATTAAAAACGAGGCACTGCGCTCTCTCCAGGTTTTCTCTTGTAAAAAAGGGGTATCTTAAAAATACATAACTCCCTTTTAGACCTCACATCACTGCAACAATAGTATGTGTTTTGTGTGATATAAGATGGCATTAGAAAAATAGCATATTTCCACTGCATAAGATCTAGATCTTTGACAACTATTTGAAAATGTGTGACTTTTTACTTGATCTCTTGCTGTGATTTGCTGTATCGCAAGAGTGTTGAGTCGCAGGGTGTCTGAGGACATCGAGATGAGAGGATTAGAGGACTGTTTAGGACATAAACATATATCAAGATTGACAAAATAATCCAATCAGGCTTGTGTTATCTAATGTGAAACAGTACGACAAGACAAAATGATGTACAAAAAAAATAACAACATACCTTTCAATTGCTTCAGGACTGGAAGAGTCACACAACCAGCAATATTACATTTAGTTCAGCTGCTTGTCTTTCATATCTAGCGATGTTGTTGTGGTGAATTCTGTCCATGTTGCTTTGTGCAACACCAGGTCCCAAGGATGGATCTGTCATACCAGTTATACTGCTAAAATGTCACACATGGCAGAGGTGTGAGGAGCACATATGTCCCAGAGCGAGTACGGCGGTGCTTGGGTTTCCAATTTCGGTGTTCTTACTTGCTGTCATCACAAGTCCAACAGTGAGTGATGTAACACCGGGCCATATATAACAGAGTTGTATAGAGAGAAAATCATTCAAAAACCATCATATTGTTGGTTATTATGTATTATTCAATGGGAACTCAACCACTTTTACACATCAAGTTCAGTTTACTTGGCACAGGGAGTACTACTCAGCCTGTGAAACAGTTGTATCATATTGCAATAACCTTGGTGCCATCAGTTTTGAAAAACATGGTGATTTTGCCAAGCAGAGAGTTTCGAACAAAATGAACGAATGAGTTGCATTGTGGTAAATGTAGTATACAGTATTTTGGGGCCTTGACCTATACCTGAGGACTAAATGTGAAGCCATATCTGGCTCTGCTCATTCAGATTTGATTATTTTTTTAAATCTAGCTCTTGTGGCTCCTCCAATTTTATGGAAGTGCATTTTAAAATCACATTTGTGCCCCTTTAAATATTAAATCTGTTCGTATATACGTTACAATTTCATTTTATGTTTAATTTCTAATTGGTTACCATGAGACACCATATAGTATTAATTAGGTATAGCCCAAAATCACAGATGTGTCTGTGTTGATGGCGTGTTCATTTTATATCAAATATAACTGAAGACTCCAACCATACATTTATTATACCACATATACACCAGTAATTATGGTAGATTTGCTGACTGACACAGAAACATTATCGTTATTTAATATTGTATTTTGTCATGACATCAGGGCCCGGTAGCTCCACAAAGACACCGCAGGCTTAAGCCTTTGTAAGAGAAAACTAATTGGGCTACAGATGCTTTTTAGAAGGACAATGGTCCTTAGGGTCTGCTGGAGGAGACAAAGATTATCCTTCGGCCAAAAGCAAAAAAGTTAATGTGTAGGCTAGACAAAAGAGTCTCAGCTGATCCCATGAAAATGTCCCAAAACACAGAGAGCAGGTGTTTTCCATTAGCTGTAAATATGAGAAAGCTCCTTTGACATAACTGATTGAGGTGTAGCTAGGGGTCCGTTAATGTTTGAACCCAGGAGTCCATTTTAATGCATGCTAAGTTCAAGAGAGACTTTTGTATGAGTATGGTGTTCATTTTGTTGGGCACTGACTAGTGGTCTTGGTCCTGATGAAGCAAACTGTTTTATTTACACATCCATTCACAAAGCAGCATAAACATGTATTGGGAGTTGTGTTTGTGGCCAACTCAGCCCCACTCTTTTTCAGGCTCCGTTTTTGGTTATCACCAACCCTGTTCATGCATGCTCCACCACCAGCTACCTTCTGTCTGTTTACATGCAGGCCACGTAGTAAACACCAGGTTTTAAGAGCTTTATTTGCTCTAAAAAGCTGCCTGCTGCCTATTCACTATACACATACAGTAGTAATTTTCTCAATTATCATTCAAAAAAATATGAATCATAGCCACTTAAACTATTAGGTCCTGCATCACCAGGCAATTGCAAAATATATATTAAAAAAAAATGTATTTATTGGTCATGGCAGGAAGGACAGTGCTTTTAAAGGGAATGAAAGGAGTTGACTTAAACAGCCTTGGCTGATGCCAGCCTCTAATACACTACATAATAATATAGTGATTCTAATCTAACCTCCCGTCACAGCTGCACTACTGCCTCAAAGTAAAGAAATTGCAGAAAATGTGTTCATCACGCTCAGAAGCATCTACACAATAATTATATTTCCATCTTTATTTTTCAAATTATTTTCCTTTCTTTCCGTATTGATTTGCCCTTTGCATAGAAAATGGATGTAAACAAACAGCTTATTCTTGATAGGATTTTTAGATCAAGTTCTGGCATGGGTTTTTTTGTACAGTCCCGGACAAAAGTCTTGTCACTTATCAATTTTGTAGAAACAACAGCTTATAAACTGACTTTTAATTCATCTATTGGTTTAAAAAAAAAATGAATGAATTAAGTAGTGGTGCTGTGACATCCATATTTAATATCTTGTATGACTTCCATGAGCTTGAAGGACTGCATCCATGCGGTTTGACAATGATTCATACAATTTATTGATGAAGTCATCAGGAATAGCAAAGAAAGCAGTCTTACATGCCTCCCAGAGTTCATCAGAGGAACTTTGATGTAGAGATGGAAGTATGCGAAAAAAAAAATTCCTCAAGGCGAAGAAGATCAAGGTGCTCCAGGACTGGCCAGCCCAGTCACATGAACATCATTGAGCATGTCTGGGGTAGAATGAAAGAGGAAGCATGAAAGACCAAACCAAATAATCTTGATGAACTCTGGGAGGCATTTAAAGGTGCGAACACACTACACATGTTACACGCGTACAGACGCGTATAAAAATCGTATATTTATCCATAGGGAACCATTGGTTTACGCGCGTACATGGCGCGTAGATGCGTCACTCACGCTAAAGCAACATTTTAGCCACGTTAGCTGCGTATGAGCCGCGTATATACGCACCTACGCGCCTACACAGCTACGCGCGGAGTTCAAAAAATTGAACTTTTTACGCTCCTACGCATGACGATTAGCCGCGTTGGCCAATCAGCGTTGGGCTTGACCCGACGTCACATACATTGGTACGGTCGGAGAACAGTGTACTGTACACAGAGGCTGATGAGAGACACCGAGGAGGAAAATGTATTGCAGGCGGCCCGGTGCTGTATGACAGCAGCTCGGGAATAGAAGACGTGGGGAGAGTAAACCAGGAGAATGGACTTCCTGGTTAATTCAGTGAATATGTGCGGCTGTGCTTTAGCCGATAAAACAAGTTAGCGCCATATAGCATTAGTTAACTCACCCGGTTGTGTGCAGGCGGCTAGCGCCTCATATTATGAACCCAAACATGACGGCTATGTCCGTGGGACTTTCACAACAAGTACAGTGATGCACCGGTGTTGATCTACGCCAGCCACGGTCCCCTGTCACAGCCAGGTAGGGTAATGTTGACTACTTGGCTTTATGTTGTGCCGCCGTGCACCGATGCTGCTGTAACTGTGTTTGTTATGTAGCTGCCGTGAATATGCAATGCTGTTTTAATGCTAGGCTATTTGTGCTGTTCAGTTTGTCTTTTGGCACAGTTGTTGGCCATGTTGTTTTTGTGCGGACATCAGTGGCGTGCACAGACATTTTTGGGGGCAGTTGCTCATTGCAAAAAAAAGGGCACAATATATTCTATCGATGAATGACCAAATCATTTTAAGGGTAATTGTACAAACCCCCCCCCCCCTGGCCTAATGACTTTAAATACCCGGCCACACATAGAGTGTTTCTCAAAGGAATTTGGGAGACTGTGTTTGGGACCCTGGACCTTCTAGAGGGGTCCGGGGGAATGCACCCCCGGAAGAAAAATTTGAACCTTTTAAAGTAAAATTCATCAATCAGGTGCACTTTGAGAAGAAAGCTAAGGCTAAATCACCTGTGTCAATGTGGAATATTTAGTACTATTTTCTGGAATAATTTGGAGACACAGAATTACCAAAAAGCAGAAAGAAAAAATGTACATGTTTGAAAAAAAAAACAGTCAGTTTCGGATTTTTTTAAATAATCCCTTATCCCGAATTCTCTCTTTGAAGTCTTCGTTAGGCCCCTGATCTCCGTACTTATAATATCCTATGAAGGTAAATACAAGATTACTGCAAGTCTTGTAACATAGAAATAACTTATGCCTTGTTTCCACCGAGTAGAGCAGGTCGGAGCGGCTCAGAGCGGGACAGCTCACTTTTAAGAATCTCGGTGTTGTTTCCACCGCCGACCTTACTGGTAGGGCGGGGTTTATGACCCTACCCTTACTGGTAGGGCGGGGTTTAGGCTGGACTGCGATAGCCGCCGCCAGAATGTGGGTCAAACTATCGGGCTGTGGAACAACTGTGGTCAAGCCAGCGGTCTCTTGTTTTTGCATGGTCAAACCAGCCGCTTCTTTATTTATTCCCCCCGTGTTGTTGATAGCACAGAGACGGCTCGGTGCAACTGATAGAGACAGTGAGCGAACAGCGCTGGCTGCGGCAGCTTCGTGACATCGTAGCAGTGGGACACAGTGTAGCCAACTGATTAATTTAAAAAACACCACACAATAAACAGTGCCGCGCTCACATTTTCGCCAAAACACACTGACTCTCTTCACTCTAGCCGAGGTGACTACACAAGGCGGAAATGATTCTTTCGACCAACTGTGGTCAAGCCAGCGGTCTCTCGTTTTTGCTCGGTCAAACCAGCCGCTTTTTTATTTATTCCCCCCGTGTTGTTGTGAGTGTGTATTTACTACTATCTAGGCTATGGCGTAAACACACAGCGACGGCTCGGTGCAACTCATAGAGACAGTGAGCGAACAGTGCTGCTGCGGCAGCAACGCAGTGGGACACAGTGTAACCAACTGATTAATTTATTGACGAGGAAAAACACCACACAATAAACAGTGCTGTGCTCACATTTTCGCCAAAACACAAGACTCTTGCCGAGGTGACTACACTTGGCGGAAATGATTCTTTCGGCCAATCAAATGACGGCAGTGTGTAGCTCCGCATTTTCGGCACCCTTTCAGGCGGCTAGTACCCCTACAGAGGAGTACTGAGATTTGGAGCGGCTCAGAGCGGTTAGGTGCGCTTAAACCGTACCCTACCCAACTTTTGGCAAATCAAAAGCCAAACTACCCGGACCGAACCGCTCCGATCCGACCCGCTCTACTCGGTGGAAACGAGGCATTATGGTTGGGACAAAATAATATAATTAACTTATATAGCTTCATGACTGATTTAGTACCACCAACCCACTTTGCGTAGTTAAAATAAAATGTGTGGACAGCTTTTAAGATATTTCAATAACATTTGAGGAACAGTTCAACATTAAAATCTGAGCTTTAAAAGGCCCTGAACAGTTAACATGACTCTGGTCTTGACTCTGACCCTTCATCTTCCTCCTTGCTGCTGGTGGATGCTTTCATCCAGGAGAGCTGAGAGCTTGGTTACATTACAACCATGCACAAGGCTACATTGGGAATTGCCTGTTTGTCATTTAGCGAATAAATTACTGCATGTGTTAATTATATAGCCTAAAGTTAACCTAAACAACACAAAATATTCAGCATACTGATAGATTCACATGCTGTACCAATGACAAACTCCGCCGACATTAGTTGTGTTCATCACGTCCTATCTATTTTTTTTTTGGGGCTAGCTTGTTAAGCAGGACAGTCGGCTAATTTATGCTCAGCTGTGTGGCGCTGCATGATAGAGGCTACTTTATAACAGCAAGTTATAGCTTGGAAACTGAGGCTTAGGGGGCAAACAATACACTGTTGACTCCATCCATGTATGTGTTACCTCGCTGGTGGGGCAGGGCAGGCACAAGAGTAGGTGTGTGTGTGCAGCAGCAGTGAACTGCTGCGGCAACGCGCCTCCGTTTGTGTCCACTCTGCGCGTTCACGTTGACAAAGGAAGTGTGTACGGAGGAGGAGGGGGGGGGACATATTTATTGGGGCATTATTGTCAAACGTTTTTAATCGTTGAGCATTTATAGATGATAATGTTGGCATCGGCCACATACACTGTAAAAAAAACAAAAAAAAAATTAATTTTTTATTTATTTTTTTCTTTCAAAAGGGCACTTGATTGGGCCAGGGACAAAGGGCAGGTGCTTCAGCACCACTTCAGGTCTACCTGTGGACATGCACGCTGTTGTGTCGGGTCGGGTCTGATCGCAGCCATGGTTAATTAGGGGAAATACAATATCGGGAGGGAGACTACACTCGTAGAACCATTTTTGACACAAAATGTTCAAGCAACATTTTAGATACGTTACGCACGTAAATCTTACGCGGGTAACGCGTGTAGTGTGTTCGTACCTTAAGACTGCTTTCTTTGCTATTCCTGATGACTTCATCAATAAATTGTATGAATCATTGTCAAACCGCATGGATGCAGTCCTTCAAGCTCATGGAAGTCATACAAGATATTAAATATGGATCTCACAGCACCACTACTTAATTCACTGATGTTATGCAGCATATTTTTGTATTTGAAGTAAATTAGTTGTTCAATTGTCACATTACTCTCTGTAGGCGACAAGACTTTTGTCTTGCCAAAATCTGACCTTTCTGTGTTCATTAAATGATCAATATTTCTTCAATGAAGCAAATTTATTTTAGTATATTAAACATAATTTGGGAGGGGTTTAGCTGTCATATGAGCTATTGTTTTAAACCAATGGATTAATTAAAAGTCAGTTTATAAGCTGTTGTTTCTACAAAATTGATAAGTGACAAGACTTTTGTCCGGGACTGTATGTGTGTGTGTGTGTGTGTGTGTGTGTGTGTGTGTGTGTGTGTGTGTGTGTGTGTGTGTGTGTGTGTGTGTGTTCATCTAAATATAAACATTATGATCTCATGTTCCCAGCAGTGATTTAAAGAAGTCCTGCTGGCAAACTTTTTTCAATCTACCCAACACATCGATTGTAAATGTCAGGTTTTGGTGTCAGTCTCTCAATCGAAGAGCACTGACAGTCATACAAGAGGATATCTATCATGCAACACAGCCCCAAGACCTGCTGCATTTCAAGTCAGGAGATTGGAAGTGCTATATTTGCTATTATGATAACATCATTATCAACATTTAAAAAATAAAAATAAAAGACAGAATCAGTCTTAAAAAATTATTGTTTTTCAAAAGTAGAGACAGACGTGGCAAAGAAAGAGAAAGAGAATCTTAAATAACGTCATCACAAAATGATTGAAAGTCCCATATTGACAATAGAACCCTTAATCCCCAGGTGGAACTGCCCTTTAAAGCAAATAACAGCAGTGGTGCCTGTGTAAGGGGGACGGGAATATTATTAAGATAAATGCAATACCAATACGTTTTTAATCAGTTTTGGCAGAAGTTTTATTCTGATGCATGAGCCATATTACTGAAAACCAAAAATATGATTGCTATTTATGCAGGGAGAGAGATCCAATTACACTAAAATCTCCTGGCAAATATTGCCTCTTCCAGGACCTCACCTCGGCCAGCAGAGGGGCTTCCTGGGATAATTAAGTCAGGAGTTTTTGTCTGGAAATGTGAATATTAGCTTGTGAAGTTTTAAAACTAAGAAATGTTTGGGTGGCCATCGGAACAATGCAGTCCTGGATATTAGCGTCTTTTCTTTTATTGCTTGCTGTAAGGTTAAAAGGTGGAGTCAGCGATTCTGGAGAATGCTTGTTGTCAAAAATGTTTTTGTCGAAATCATTTAATATCTCCCATGATCCCCTTCCTGACCTTACTGTGTGCGTGTGATGAACGAAATTCCACTGTTATTTCACAGGCTTTGTAAAAGGGCATGTTGCTAGATACGGTGGACATCCTTTGTATACATACCCTTTGTTTGCATACTCGTTTACAGAGCCTAGGCTGTGTATTGACACCAGCTTTTGTTTTTTCAGTGCACACACAGTACGGACAGGTAGCAAATTGTGAGGAGATATTCACTGATTTTGACAAAAAGTGGTCTTTGTCAACAAGCGGTCTCCAGAATCACTGAATCCCCTTTAAGCGCAGGGAAATAAATAACAGCAAATTGGTCAAATACTACAGGTTTATCAAAAGGTAGAAGCTGGGGCCAGGTATCCATCCCACGACATCTCTTCATTCTGTCCCTCTGAGCGTCATTGCCCAAGAGGCAAGGCGAATGTTATTATCCTTCATAGAGGGGCTGTTTCATAAGCATCCTTTGATTCACTTATCATTCATTTCACCTCATCGCTGCGATCTTTTTAATTTTCTCTTTTGTTTTGCCAGTCTTATTTTGCTCTAGCGTCTCTTTGATGCTTCTAAAAATATCCATAAGCTGCCTGTCTGTGTTATTCCGTCACCAAACAATCATTCATGGAAAGGCTGTGGGCTGCATTTTACTAACCATACAGTATGAACCCTGGTTATCTGTCTCCTGTTCCTCTTAGCAACAAAAAGACAAAAGTCCTTGGTTTCACCCTCTCCCTAATGTGTCAGCTGTGTTCTCTGAGGACACGGGCCTGTGCAGACAGGACCAGAAGAGGCAGCTTGTGCCCTGTGAACTTGCCAGTTGACGTTCTATCACTGACTGATCTATTAAATCACCCCCTTCCCCTCTCTCCCCTCCTGCCTTTTTTTGTGCCTTGTGTCTCTGCAGCTCGGGTGTGTGACAACGCTATGCTGCGCTGTCAGAACGGGGGCACGTGCCACCACCATCAGCGCTGCCATTGTACCCCTGGCTTCACGGGTGTCCTGTGTGAGAGAGCTCGCTGCCAGGGCCCCGGGGAGTGCGATGACCAATTGTCTGGAAAGGCCTCCCTCCACACAAGTCCCTTCCGTCGGCATCTCCTTCTTACCCTTGTAGTTCTCCCGCTATTGATTGTTCCCCTTTGCTGAGAGACCTGAGCAGCCGTCGCCATCCTAACAACCAAAACCCTAAGACCATGTATGTTGAGACTGATCTCTCTCAACGTTTAGGACATGAAGGAGAAAGGACGTGTGTGGACAATGTGCTCAGCATACATTATAAGCAACTCTTTTTGTATCAAAGGCCACAGCGGGATGGGTGACAGTGTTACTAGTGCAGACGGTTGTGCACTGATCTGTTATACTGGACACTAGGTGGATTAAGGAATGTATTGGAGAGGTCACTGCTGTCTTATCGTGTCACAGAGGAAACGGTTGGAGGCCTCGCTATGTGGTTATGTCGTTAGATGGAACTTGACTGGAGACTCGGATAGGAGCTACTCATATTCTGACAGCAAATTGTACAAAAACTAGACACATGATTTCTAAGTATCATCTGAAGTTATTAAAACATATATAATGTGGATGGGGACATCTTAAAAACACTTTGCCTCACTGCCTCCTTCCTTACTTGTGACCTTCTCCTCCTCCTCTCCCTCACTCTTCCCCTACTTCCTCTCTCTTTCTCCTTTCCGTGCTTTGGTGACTCTGGTGATTTTACTTTGCTGAAGGGCGTCTGTTGTTTTGCCAAATGCTGCACAATGTATTATTATGGAGCCCCTTGACAAGTACCAATCTAGTACAATTTTAAGTTGTCTTTTTCAGAGGCTTTGTAGTCATGCTTGAGTTCACCTGTATGGAAAAAAAAAGTTGTAACATACTGTAACTGTATTTAATTTTTGTATAAAAACAGATATTTTCATGACTACGCAAAAACAAAAAGATGTATTACTTGTTTTATATTGCTGCCCAGCCACAATAAGTGTGGACTATGAGTGCATAAGGAGTTTGGTTTTATTATTTCTTTGCTTGTGTGGCACATGGTTCTCTTTATTGAGAGCTGCTGTCAAAACTATGTTTACATACACACTGACACAATACACTTCCACCAAAGGGAAAAAGAAAAACATGTCTTTGTCTTGTTGTTGAACATTTCATCAAGTAGTAACATGACCTTTGAGACGAGATATGTTGAAGTGTACAGTGTTGTTTGTAGATTGCCGCCAATGACAATGGCTGAATGTAATTTTAAAAGGATTTTGAGAGCTAGCAATGCCAATCGTTGACCTATTTACTGAAACAACACTTGCTAGCAAAGATATATCAATCAACAAATTATTCTCTAGTTCTAAGACTAAGGTTGTTTTCTTCACATGTGCTGTAACCCATTCTTGTTGCACACAAAACATCAGAGAATCAGAAGAATCTCAAGACAAAATCCCATCATCAGCTTTATGTAAATTTAACAAGACGACTAGAAAAAAAAAAGAAAAAGGAGATTGCACTGCGGTCGCAGAGGTTGTCCAGCTCGAATCTTTAATCAGATATAATCCTTGAATCAAATGGGAAGAGGGGAAGGTTTTTCTGAGCTGGTACGGTTCAAAGCCTGCATCCTGCTGTGGGAGCCTCCGAGAAGCGACGTGTTCAGGAAATGAGCTTTAATTCATGGAGGGTCAATGAATAGAAATTAAGTCACATCCCAATGGGTGACAAATTGAGCACTGAGACCAATTTCATTTGAGAGATTAATTCTGCTCCCAAGGTTGTTATAAAACACCTAATTTAGAGTTAGAGTCGTACTGTAAGTGCCTCTCATTAAATGACACTGTCAATGAAAAGAGTAGCAAATGCTTTTTTTCTGACAGAGACTACTGCTCTAGAAAGCAACTTGTGGAAACTGGTAGTTATTTATTAAGCAGCGCACATAATAAATTTTTGGGAGAGGGAAAAAAAACAAGCCTCATACTCAGCTAAATCTGCTGGAGGAAGCAATTATGTGATTGTCAATTAATTTCAACAACAAAAATGAATCAGCAACACCAGTAAATCCTTGAGGAATTGATTTTTTTGCCAAACTTCTAAAGAAAACAGGGATTGTTCTATCATCTATCTATCATCAGGTTAGCAAACAAAGCCAGGCACAGCAGACTGTCAAGTTTCGGATTTCTCAACATGTTGAAGTGGTTAGCATTGGACTGTATTTATTTCCGTACAAAATACCCAGCGCAAAATTCTATGGAATGAAACAGCGGTTAAAACCTGCTTTAATGTCAACTGCAAAAGTTAGCATTTACGGTTAACTAGCTTGCTACCCACAGTCGTAACCTAACCTAGGATTACTTCAAGGCCAAAAAAAAACATTTAATTCTTTGTGGGTTTACAGCTTACACTCAACCTAGCTAATCGTGTTACCTGAGAAAATGTTACGTTCACCAAATGCATTGGCTGAACCTTATCCTAAGGGCCTTTTCGCTTGTAACATTTAAAGTGAAACTTACTGTATGTAAAATACAAAACAATAAAGCATATGACCTTGTCCTTCTTGTCAAAGTATGTAAGCTAAGCAGCCAAACAGCTTGTCATACTTGAGTAAAGCTAGTTTACCAGGAAAAACTAGCTTTACACTGCAATACAAGAACAACAGTGTTTATTTGTTTTCATGTCTACCCAAGGATCATTAACTAGTGAGGATGCTAACTTTTCGCCTGGGGTGTAAAGCTTTAACCCGTCTTTCAGCACAATGTTAAATAGCACTGAAAGAGAGTCAATAGCTATAAAAGTGAGAGCCTATTTTTGTCCGAGGGATCCGATGGGTCAATGATACATTTGTATCTGGCATTGTAAACTGCACAAGTGTCCCGCAAGAACAGAAACTGGACAGGCACACCAACTATTGCGAAACAAAAGGCAAGCCGCTCTTACAAGTATTCCTATGTGATTAAATGGACAAACATCTATGCTCTTCTCCAAAATACAATAACGTCATTTCAACATAACAGTTACTTCTGTGATTCAATCACTTTGTTCAAGGTTCATCTCTCTACACTGGACCTTGAAGAAGGTGGAGGGGCACCTGGAGACTGTTTGTGGTGACACATCCAAGTTTTAGAGCAGTGTTTAAGGGCTGTGTGTGTGTGTGTGTGTGTGTGTGTGTGTGTGTGTGTGTGTGTGTGTGTGTGTGTGTGTCTGTGTGTCTGTGTATGTCTGTGTGTGTGTGTGTGTGTGTGAGAGACAATTACCTTTATGACATGTTAGTGCAATAAAATTTGTGTTTTATGACACACTTGTCCTGGCTGTGGGCGGTATTTAGTTATTAGTACCAAAAGTTTTAGGGTTCAATCCAAAGTCTCTCGCACTTAAATGCAGATCATGACACAAAAGGTTGATGAACAACTGGAGGAAAACCGTTCTCTGCCTCAAGAGCGAGTGCAACACAGTGCCAACATCGACATTCTCGGCTGAGGAGGAAAAAATAGCGCCATTATTCCTACATGGCCTTGCTTACAGTTAAAGAGTATGTGAATGGGTATATTTACAGCAGCTTTCTTGTTTTCTATAACATATTTATAGACGAAAAAGAGTCAATGTTACTAACCATACTGTCAGCGCAACAAAAATGCTGACATTTAAACTCAGATAAACTGGAACATTTTCTATGTATCTAATTTTTGGTGAAACATTTGAGTGCAGCATTTTTTTTTAATGGATCAGATTACAATGAAGGATTTTTTTTCTCTACATTGTTCTGTACCACAGCAAAGCCTTGTCCTGACATTTTCAGACATCTGTGACATCACAGAAAGAGAAATGTAGGGTTAGACAGTGAGACCATAAAACACTCTTTCTGCCTTTTCTCAGGCTAGGATGATCCGATTTAATTTTTTTTTGCACATTTATACTTCATAGGATCTCAGAGTTCAATACACCTTTATATTCCAACCGGTGAAGTAGGCCTTTAAAGAGGACCGATTATGCTACTTTTCTGGTCTTAATTTCTTGTTTTACACTGCTATAGAGCAACCTGACACGAATCACATCACAAAAAACTATGTAGATTTTCGGGAAGCTCTTTCTCTTATTTTGGCGATCCAGCACATCCTGTCAACACTTGAGTGTGTGTGCTTCGGCTCCCTCCGCCTGTGCTTCGGCCATCTCCGCTCCCCTCCCCCCCCTCCTGCAAACCCCACTCCGTTGTGATTGGTTACCTTCCTTCCGGAACACTTTCAGTGGCGGGAAGCGCGAGCATGGACCTATAAGGGCGCGAGGCAGATGCGAGGCAGACGCGAACAGGGAAGTGACAGCATTACCATACATGGAAACATCCGCGTGGAGACGTCACAAAGTTTTATGCGACGTCACAAATTATGAAAGGGTAGACCGCTTTGAACACGTGACTTCTCGACTGGCTAGAATAGCGTTTAGTGCTCTGCACAGACACCCCAGGGAATATGTCGAAATGCATGTAAGTCATTATTTGATAATTTAGTATGGTTAAGCATGACTATGAATCATCATAACAATGTTTATAGGTCATAAAAGTCAAAAAGCATCATAGGTCCTCTTTAAGGCAAATTTGTGAATTGTGATATTGGGCTTCATATCAAAATACCATTTATTTAACTTGTGAGATGACTGCACATGAGCAAAACAGTTGTGGCCTTCTTTCCCTTCTGGCATACAACAGTCTTGGATTGAAAAAGGAGTGGAATTGCACAGAAGAAAAAATAAGAACCCTGAGCATGAGCCATTAACATAACAGAAGCATCACGGTCTATGTATTATTTCCAACACGTAAGAATAGTGATACATTTTTTTGTTATTTTAGGTTGAATATCATACGAAGCAGCTTTGATAATAAAAAAGTGCATGTGCGTTTGTGTGTACAATACATAGCCTACTGTATGCACACACTGACTCACCCACATCCATAGTGCCTGCCGCCCTCTCCTTCCTAATCAATTTTTCAGCTCCAGCGGCAGAAATTGGATTGACTCCATTTACGTGGCAACACATCGGGAATGGCACTTACGGAGGGGTGGGAGCAGCATGCCATCTGTGGCTTTATCAAACTCCCTTTCACATCTCTGACATCGCAAGGACAGCTGGTGGGTGGCTGTCTGGCTGACTCGCTGCACAGAGCCAGAGTACACTAGAATCAATAGGCAGAACAAAGAGGAAGTTAAGCTGCCTCTGCTGGAAAATAATGGAAATACCTTTCTCCCTACTGCTCTTTCAGAGCTCTTGCAGCCGACTAAACATTTAAACAACATTTCTACCAACCCCCATCCATTAGTTCAATAAAAGATGTGAGACATACTATTGTTGAAATCACAGCATGCAGCTCACCTATTTCATTGGAAACTATCCTGACATTGCACCAGTAAGAACTTATGCTATAAACTTTTTGTTGGATGCACATTATAGACTACAGTTAATGCACAAATATATGAAATTCAAATGATTTATTTGAAATGCAATGGCATCTAATCTAAAAGCAGGACTGTTTAGATTCTGGCATGGATCTAAAGGTACATAAAACATACCAATCTGCATCCTTGTCACGACCACAGACCAATCTGATGTCCCCTCATTTCAATACAATCTAGGGCAGCAATCGGCTCTTGGGTTACAGATGGTAATCCTATTCAGTGTCACACACGATCACAGCTCTTGTCTATTTTTTTCTCAATGCCAAATCCAGCACTACTGGCCTTCAGTGCCACACCTAAATTGCAAATCGGCCCCGGCTGGGATTGGCACTGCAAGCCCCCGACACCCTGTTGAAGAAATTATTTATGTATCACACCGACGCGGGCCATAAATAAAAGATACCATTCACAGTCTGTTCCAGAGTTCCCGGAGCTAGGAAGAAAATGGTTTATCCTCAATTTTTGCACAAGCTGGGAGGGATGTGGGGTTCGTGTTGTGTGTCCCTAGGTTATATTAAAACACTTCTGACGAAAACAAAACATACCCGTAGAATGTGTAAAAGATTTTCCCCTGTTCCAAAGCACACTGCATACGACTGATATCAATGTATCAATAGGATGAATCCTAAAAACTCCTACCAAGGCCAATTTAGATATTTTGGTATTTTTTCCTGTACCATTCCTAAAGAGGGCAGCAGACGGGTTGGGTTAGCCTGATATGATGGATCACACCCTCAACACTGGAAAATAAACTGTATAAGTTCTTGTGTGATTTCTCAAATAAGTAATGTGGACTATGCATTTAAATGTTAACAGAAGGGCACGGGAATATACTGATATACATTGATAAAAATGAATACATATTTTAAGCTATAAGCATTTCTCTGGGAAGCATGAACATATTTTACAAATGGAGTGGAACAGAATCTAAGCATCAGAGGTGCAATTTGTTGTCATTTTCAGAGCTCTTTATTCATCTCACTTTACCCAAATACATACACTTCTTTATATCTAACCATGTGTACAGTTTTGGTTTATTTGTCCAGGTTTTAAGACATCTATTAGGTCTATCATAAGAGGAAATATCTTGGAAATTGATTTTATTAGTGGTGCTTACAACAAAAGAAGTGCAAAAGGCACACAAAATGTCCTCATGGTCGATGTCAAATGTAATTCAACTGATGCCTGAAGGGTCCAGATGCACTGAAGCTAAGAAACAGCGATATACGCTGATTTGCTGACTCACATTTGCTCAAAGTGACACGCATGCACAGAGCAGGTTTACATGCATAGATAAAAATGAGTACAGGCGTTTTGATGCACATCATATGCTGCCTGTTTGAGCTGCCTTTTTAACATTTCAAACCAAAATCTCTCTCCACAAAGAATGTCCAGATAATTCACAGACCTCGCTATAGGGAAACTGTTTCCTCAGTAAAAAAAAATGCATTTCTGTTGTATTAGGGTGGCACCAGAAATGGATATCTCACATCTGCATGGATAGGTGGACACCACTCAGTTTGACCAGAAAAATAAGTTGTGTGTTGTTTATTATTGTATTTATAATGTGTGCGCACCAGAGGGGTATACTACGAAGCAAACTCAACAGAGCCCGGCTCTCTTTTCTTGATCTGGTTCAACATAACACATACCCTCGCTCAGAGCTAACCGGTATCACGAAGGAAGTTATCAACCTCTTATGTTGAACGAGGGTTTCGGCTTCAGGCTCTGTGCGCGTCCCCATGAAATGGGGCGTTTGACCCGTCATTTGACTCTGCATCCGCACAAAATGGACTGATCTTGTGCCGCTAACTTTACACAAACGGACTGATTGTGAGGAGCTGAGTAAAACAAAAGTGTGTCGTCAACTTCATTCAAGAGGAAGAGTTTGTCAGTCTGAATTATTACAGAAATCAGAGAGCCGAAAAAAACTCTTACTGCAAATAGGCTAAGGAGAGTGGAATGCTGCCAGCATGGAAATTATTTATTTATCTTGCCGATCGTTCTCGCAGTGCGTAACGTGACATTATAAAACAATGAAACGTTGAACTCGGATTTAAACACTATACCATTTAGCCTAATATATATATATATATATATATATATATATATATATATATATATATATATATATATATATATATATATATATATATATATATATATATATATATATATATATATATATATATATATATATATATATATATATATATATATATATAGGCTACTTTGCTATATTTATAGCACTACGCCTATAGTCCCACACTTAAGAATGTAATTTAAGTCTGACACTGTCCCCAAATGAATAGCCTATGGAAAATCACTTTAGTTTTGGGCCACCACATCATAATGAATACAATTTTGATTTAGACTATTAGCCTTTTATTTGAATCTTACAAATACCAATAGGCCTACATTAAAAAACCTGCAGTCTGTATTTTTCGGACAAATATGAATCTACTGTGAGAAGCTTAACCTGCGAGTCTGCAGCGATGTCCGAACTGTGACAGCTGTCACCTGTCACGTCCCAACTGTAATCGCTACTGATGAAAAGAAAGAAGCCTACAGTGAAATAATGTTGCAAACTGTGATTTTATAGAACGCTTTATTAAGAGCCAGTGTGTGTAGATCGCCAGGTAAAACCATTTGAGGTGAGAGCATAGAGTAGCGCTGCATACAGTAGGTCTAGGCTATTTAACATTTTCTGCATCAATAACTGTATGCATGAGGCAAAAAGCCACAGCGCCATGTTACAGTTCACTCTAATGTATGCCTAATGTCACGGCTTCGTTTCGTTCATTAACTTACTGATCAATAAGTTTACTGATTTAACGAGTTTCCTCGGTGAGAATATATCGCTCAGACAATATAGTCAGGTCTGCGGGATTTCAAAATGTGTAGTTTCCTTAAAGGGCAGCGCTCTAAGAGCCGAATTTAAGCTCAAACTCTGGAACAAAAACTGGTCTGAGCAGGTTAGCCGTGCAGCCTCTGTTACCACGGTGATCTAGCCAGGTAGAAAGAGAGCCACCTTTCGTGATACTGAAAACTCTGGCTTTAGACTCAACAGACCTCGCTCAGCCCTTAATCTCGCTCGTAGTATACCCCTCAGGGGCCTGTTTCAGGTAGCTGGTTTTACATACTCTGAGTTTAATCCTGCGCTCTGAGTTGGTAAACTCAGAGCGCAGGGTTGATGAGTAACTCTGGGTTTTCGGTTTCAGAACAGTGGATCAGCGTTGGGTTAATCAACTCTGAGCGTGTTCACTCTGGGTGGAGCATGTGCGTAAAAGCCATTGTCAATGGATCGCTGATAACATGATTCACCATGGAAACAGAAGAAACAAATGCTTGATCCTCCCACTTCTCCACTTCTCAAAAAAGAAAAAAAGAAATCTCCGCTCCTCCCACTAGAGTTAGAAATATTAACGAATGAGCTTATGGTAGCCTATGGAGAAGAATTAACGGGATATTGTCTCATAACTCTGATCTAATCTCCTCGGCAATTCAGAAAAAAAAACAGAGAAAACATTTTTTGTCAAGAGAATCATTTCGCTTCCGTATGAGAAGCCATAGTCTATTTTAAAAAGTTACGCATATCAGCTGTAAAGTAATAAAGCTGGCGCGGCACAGCATTGCTGACAGTGTTTTATATTTGCTGTATAATATGTTGGCAAGCTATAACCTAATAGCCTACTGTGCAGTAAACAGAACAGACTGTCGCTTCTTTTAAATGGGGAGTGAAAGACATTAACGTCAAGACACATTAGGTGACAGTTTCCATTGAAGAGCCTGATTGATTTATTACCAGATCCATTTTCCTCAAGTGATCACAGTTTAAATTATTATATATTTTTTATATTCATATTAGGCTATTTAACGAGGCTCGTCTGTGACTTTAGGATCGCAGAAGTGAACTGTAACGATCGCGTGCAGCCGCAGCGTTACATGAATCCACCTGACATAAATCTGTTCAGTGGCACATACGTTAAAAAACATACAATACAAATAGGTTTATTAATCTGAATGTAGAGCATGTCACGATGTGTAAGGTGGCCGCCTATGAACGGACCGAGGGCTGAGAACAAGGCTATACTGATCAGATAAATGATTGGTCAAACGTAAAATCATCAGGAAATGATAAAAACATCCCGATGGAGATTTTTATGGAGTGATTTTGCTTCAAACTGTACAGGGACGCGTGTGACAGTGACACTCTTTCTTCAGTCGGAGCTGCAGCGTAAAGTGAAAACAAACTCAGGGTAGGACTAACCACCTCCCGAGCAGGTTAGACCCACGGCGTATGTTGCCGCAGTAACTGACCCTCGGTTGCGCTGAACCTGCTACCTGAAACGGAAAACCCAGAGTTTCCACCAACTCAGAGCGAACAAACTCTGGGTTGCCTCAAAACCAGCTACCTGAAACAGGCCCCAGACAGCAAAATCCCAATCCCATTTTGTTGTTGACAATTTATGTTAAACTATCAGAGCTGTATACAATAGCTGTCATTGCTCCTAATCTGCAGCCTTTACTTACTATTTTAACACTGTTATTTTAACAGAAATATGTGTTCAACATTTGTTATAAACAAGAGTTAACAACGGCATTGCTAAGCCCAAGGACTGTTGTGAGACATACATTGGAGGAAAGAAAGGCACAGGTGGCGTGATGGCAGAACATCCCTAAACAAAGAGCTGCTACAAAGAAACAGTTAATTGAAGAGAGAGACACACGGATGGATAGTTGGAGAGACAGACTGACTGACTGACTGACTGACTGACTGACTGGGACGAGAGGCAGTTTAGAAGCACGCAAATACAAACAGTTTCAAGTTACAGCGGGGAGAAATAGAGGAGGCGAGACAGAATCCTTCACAAAAGCCTGCCATGAAACAATGGTTCCCTGATGGAAACCGGCAGCAGTAAACACAAACAGCCCTGTTTGGCATAGCTGGAGGTGGGAGGGATTGGAGTAAAAGTGAGGGAGACAGAAGGAGTGAGACTGACAGGCCCTGCCAAAGAGGCCCCCAATGACAGGCAGCGCCACCTCGTTAAACCTGTCCACAGGAGTCACAGGCAGATGCTTTGCTTTCTCTATGACCTGCTAAGCAGCTAGCGGCGTCATGCTCCTTTGAGCAACTATCCACCTCAAAGCTGTGTCACTTGGTGTCACGCCAGCACCGGTTCCAACTCGCCACACACACGAGGAGGGCTTGTTGCGCCATACGTTTTTAATGTGTGCATAGATGTATTAATATTGCAAGTTAATAAACCTTGTACAAAATGTCTTTCTGCCGATATGGCTCTCATGAACTCGCGTTGGCCCTTCAGCGCTCGGCTGCGCTGCGTGTGGGCTTTCAGATTGAGTAGCGGCGTATTCATGATCGCCAATTATGTCTTAAGACCTTTGAAAACACGCTCCCCAGACTGTGCAAATTGGCATTAAGCGTATGAAAGTGTTACCCATTAATGCACATTTATTCACCATTTTACATTTATGGGACCCACTGCTGCCGAGCATCAAAGCACAGTCAGCACATGGAGTCAAGAGGAAGTAACTAGGGTGAGGGAGCGAGAGAGAGAGAGAGAGAGAGAGAGAGAGAGAGAGAGAGAGAGAGAGAGAGGAGGAGAGCGCAGCGGTTCTCTGAGGATTAGCTCATTTAGACTGCTTTGATCTGTGAGATCTTAATTGCTGGGTAGCACTGATAGAGTCCTCACAGAGACTTAAACAGAGCAACAGCACCGAGGCGAGGAGGAAGGAGGGTGGTCGCGTCTTTACCTTCTCTTCACCAATTCTTCTTTCATTGAATGTACTGTTAACGATTAGTGAGAATAAGGGTCTACAACCTTTCTAAAAGACCCGGGGGGCTGTAGGTTGGCACAGTTGCTTTGACTGAAACTGGTAGTGTTTAGTATGCTAATATTTGCTGAATTGCACCAAACACAAAGTTCAACTGAAGGCTGATGGATATATAGATTACTGTGATACTGTAAAACAAGTATTGTATAAGCAAAATGTTGACCTGATGATGATGATGATGATGATGATGGAAAAAAAAGGCATAGGACAAAATTGAATGTCACGATTATCCTGGCCAAATATTTGCAACTTACAAAATTCTCATAAAATTAAACCAACAATGAATAAAAAGTGCTACGAAGGCTAGACCACAGCGGGTGCAACAAGCATCAATTGTGCAGGGTCATAACTATGTTCCCAGGGTCCTTTGTTTCCCAGCACCATATTTCAATATAGCTTTATTTTGGCCCTGATCACCATTTTGAACAGTTTAGCCACTTTAATGGTCTGAGGACCAGACCAATATTCAAGTTCCCGTAGCCAAGAGGTTATTTTCCCAGCAACTGAGACTTGTGCCAACTTCAAAGTCCATCGATGTTATATGGTTCGTTGTATGTGTGAGCATAGATGTTTACAACGTAGGCCTATACCATCACAGTTCAGCCACTTTAATATAATTTAATGGGAAAATGGTGCACTTACAACATGACGAAACCTTTTGAAAAGTTAAAATAAGGCTATTGTGTTAAGAGAATATTGAACTGGGGAACTCTGTGAACATAAGTAGGCTACATTTGCTGCAGAAATTGAACTAAAGGCAGAAAAAGGCTTCACCAATGCCACCAACAGAAATTCCAAAGAGAACTTAGCAACAAACAAACATGAAAGCAGAGAGACACTGCACAGTTTCTACGGACAGAGAGACAACAATAATGTGCTTGTGTTGTCTCTGTCTGTACAGTAACATCCATCAAATTCGACATGCTGTTTGTTTTTGTTCCTACCTGTCTGACGTCATCGTGCGAGCGCCTGCACCTCGAAGTTCTCTCCTCTCCTTTGCTCGGTTCTGAAATACTTCGAGCTGAAAAACGTCTTTGGTCACAACCGGTCAGTTACAACGTGACAGCAAATGTCCCAAGCAGTTGAAAGGTCTCACACTCCTCATGAAGATACAAGCTCCTCAACAATGTAGCAACAAATGTTGAAACCATCTCTAAAGGAACCCATGTTATGTGGGTGGGTGTGTTAGCATTTACCATGCTAGCCATACCCAGCATGCACATGTTGGTCACGCAGTAGGCTTGCTGTAGTTTGGTCTGGCATTGCGAGACTAGTCACGCAGCATCTTCGTTTGTGTTTGATTTGCGTGACTGGGGCTATGGACTGGGGTCATTTGCGGATGGTGAATTAAATCAGTGATTAAAGGTGAATGCTACCCCATTTTTCTTTTTTTATAGACTTACTCCAAGATACCATAACACAATCCATGACAATGAATTGAAGGAATTAACTTTAATTAATTATTTTGCATTGGTGCAGGCTTGGTGGACACTGACATGTTATATTTTTAAAATAGCTAACTACTTAAAAAAACAAATAATAATAAAGTTACCAGAGTTACTTCCACCCTTTCCAAACATACATTTGCTTTGCATTTGGTTGCTAAATGAAATCTATACCCCAAAAACATAAGACTTTTAAAAATGAATTTGCTTAATTAGGATAAGGGAAAAACTGTGATCATAGGTCATTTTGATGCTGCTGTTTTTCGAATGAGGCCATTCTTAATTTCCTAAATGTTTGCAAACAATAACTCACATTTAAGCCACTAAAAAGGTGAGGTGATTCGCAAAAGGTATTTTTATTCCTAGGCTGAATCCCTATTGGATGGCATCTTGTCAATGTGGCCATTAAATAGGCCTACAGCCTATATGTCACCCTCAACAGCTCCTGTGGGTTCTCTAACGGGACTAGATATCCCATTCTTCTACATTCCTATTTGTCTCTTGCAGGGCAGCTTTTTAAGTACCTTGTCTGAATACAGAACCACTGTGAAGTAGTAGTTTTAGGATTTTGTAAGGAGAAGGGGGGGTTGGTCACAAGTCAGCAGTTGAATATAAATCTCACAGATTTAAGTCTTTCGGATAGTGGAGCCCTTTTGAGAAGAACAGAGAGCTCACCATATTTGAGGGCAGCCACAGCTTTGGCTAAATTCCTGTTTAACCCCCATATAGAGACCGAGAAGGGGCTGAAGACAAAGACCGAGGGTTAAGGAGATTATTCAGGCAGATGAAGATGATTCATGGTTTCTTCATGTCTCTCTCTCTCTCTCTCTCTCTCTCTCTCTCTCTCTCTCTCTCTCTCTCTCTCTCTCTCTCATGCACACACACATATCCACGATCACCTTCTTCCCCCCACCATGTACTGTATCTACTCCAGTGGTGGAGAACGTATTCAACCCCAGAACTTAAGTTAAAGTATAGATCCTTCTGCTCAAATATTACTCAAATCCAAGTGAAAGATGGTCAGTAAAATGTTGTACGAAAGTTAAAGTAGCCTACCAGTATTTGAGATAGAAAATATTATAAGTATTCAAAAGTACAAAGTGTACATTTCTGCTAGATATAGACAAAGAATTAATAGGATTTGGGTTCCAACAAGAGAATGGGATCAAAGTGAGGAGTGACACATATTTCGCTTAAATTATAATGCCAGACAATGACATCACACATACCCACGCACACCCACCTTTTCCCACCACCATGTACAATATCTACTCCATGAAACCTTGGACCCATTCCTCTCTCTCTCTCTCTCTCTGGCCGCTGTCCAACGTCTCTGCCATTGCCTTTCATCTCTTTGGCAAAAGACAGGAACAGGCAGATTAAGGAGAGAGGACGAGTATTAGATGAGCCATTCTTTCTCTCTGCCTCCTTGTGACAGGGTTTCTGTTAGCGCAGGAGAGCTCATTGGTCATTAGAGAGGTTGCAGAGCCATGGGGGAAAACGCAAGCCTGAGGGAGTGTTTACATAGAATATACTGATATCGTGAGACTATGATTTGCATGTTTGACTGTGTATTCCTGTTGAATCTCTTTTTCTTTCTGATGCATTCTTCAAAAAGAAAACATTGGTCCTTCACTAAGATCACATTTATATATCACACAAGTGTTTTCACATTAGGCTCTTCTATTCTGTTTGTAAAGCCATTTTTTGACCACGGCCAGTGCTTTGCTGCACTTTTTCTAACTATGTCAGTCACAGCTATGATTTGTGATGCAACCAAGAAGCCTTTGTTCCTGCAATACGTAATATGTGTCTGAATAGGGAAAAATAGCATATCAAATTTCAAAAGTACAATTCAAAGAGTGTGTTTTTATTAAATATTTATGTCACACACATGGTAAGCGGGGTGTTAACGTTTGAAGGGAAAACAGCAACCGCTTAACACCCCAGTGCTACCTTGCCCTACAGTGAGCAGCCGTTGCATCATCCTTGAGTCATTCATTCTGAAACCAAAAAGGAGTTGAGGTAAACACAAAATCTGTGAAATGTACAAGGGCTCTCTGGCTTCCACGGTGAAATGTTCAAAAGATGAAGGAAGTTCAGACCTTTACCTCCAGTTGCTCAACCTACCCAACAATGCATGCCCTTGTAAAAGTTTTTGGGCTTTGTAATTACTTTATTATATATTTTCTCTTTGAAGACCTCACATGGAGGGAGAAAAAATAAAGGAAAGGAGAAACATTTTTTTCTTCTCAAGATCTCACAAAGTCTGTTGTTGTTGTTGTTGTTTCCATGGTGACAAACTGGCCTGGAACTACATTGACCTAGCCTAATTGAAATAAATATGGAACAAAACCAACCATAACAACAGAGTTCATTAACTTGTGGGGAAAATAGCATAAAGATACATAAAAGAAAAAGGTTTTTCCAGATCTCGCAAAGGTTTTCAATCTTTGATGTCCCTTACAGGGCTCCATAGACGCATCACATGAGAACTGGGCATCATTTTCCCTTTAGTGCCATTAAATGAGAATATTGTAAAAATCATCATTTGATGATTCGCCATCGTCACTTACATGAAAGGGTCAAGTAGTTTTGAAATGTAAGATGTAAATTTAAGATGGTTCTTAAACAGTTGAGGTGGTGATTTAGAATTAAATAAAAATTATTAAAAGAAACGATACTGGTCCAGCAAAATAAGCTTAAAGATATAGCTTGTAGGATTTCAACACCGGAAGGCTTTTCCTGCCACAATTAATGACGACTCGACACTAAAGTCGCTAACACATCACATGTCAATGACAAATCAATGGTACAGGCTATGGTGCAGAAATCCTTCTTTATATACAGTGTCAAATCACGTTTCAGTGATTGCATTTTAAATAGCACATCGTTTATATGAGTCCAGCGATTTGAAAAAATAAAATGGATCTTAGTCAGAAAGTTAAACATAGAAATCTAAACAGTCTAGAGGGCAATAGGGTTCCAACAAAAAGTCGAAGCTCCTCTCAGCGCTTTTCATTTCAATGTAGTTGAATACCACGAATGAGCGCTGTGTCAGCAGGATCTGTGTTCCAGTTGTGTGACTGAGCCTTCCTTGTATTGAAACATGAGGACAGTGAATGCAAGTCGTCTCACACCAGCCAATGGACTCATCAATAATAAGACAAGGGCAGCTGGGTAAGAGAGAGGGAGGGAGTTATTGGGGCACCGCTCATGCACCTCCCAGTGGGCCCACAGGACCGACAAAAGGTGAGATATGCCATGACGCTCATGGAATCTTTGATTTGAAATCCGTTCCGCCAGAGGTCAGGAGAAGGTTTTCCAGGGGCACTGCCGCTTCCGAGTTTTGAGTCCGAGTCCCTGGGGTTCATCAAAGAGATCTCACTTGCAGGGAACGGTGCAGGGAGAGTGGCTGAGCATAATGGCGCTCACTGGAGGCAACTGAATTGACGCTGAATAGACGTCATCCGTGCAGCAACGTCAGTCCTCCTCTTCCACGTAGGTCGAGGGAAACCAGCCCACCTGACAAGTATATACAAAACAAAAGAAAACATTTCCAACCATTTTATTTTACCCCTTGAATATTTAAAACATTAAACATTACTAATCGAGCTGTAATTAAATGATAACATTTTGAATACAGATGTATCTGTTTGACTATTTGGGTCAATACATAACAACCACTGCAGTGGTTAATTTGGTAAGTGCACCAAATTATTCTTTACTCTATAATTTTTTTTTTGATATTGGTTCTAATTAGCTGTATACAACAATGTCAATGCATGAAATTCAAGGAACTGTCCAGCCAATTAGAAGTGGGATACTACTATATATTAATAAATAGGAGCGTTGTGAGAAGATAACACGGATGACACAAAATTACTAACTGTGAAGATAGAATCAAATTTGTTCCAGGAATAATGCGTAGACAGCAGACTTACCCTGCCGTCGACCTCTCCCTTCCACCAGCCGTTGGACATCTTGGTGTAGATCTTGACGATGTCGCTCTGCAGCAGCGAGATCTCCCGTGTGTCTCTGGAGCAGAAGTCATAACGCGCCACTGCAATGCCCACCACTCTGGGAGAAAACACTGAGACACAAAGATGTTCTCTTACTATTGGGAGCCATCACCGCCAAACTTTTGACAAAAATTCAGAGTGATTTAGAGAAACAACGGACGGGAACTATTATCCATGGTCATTAAGGCTCTCCACTGTCATTGCTCCACCGAGACCCATCGCACTCACACACACACACAAAAAGAGTCGCTCTCCATACAACAATTTGATCAGACGACTAATACAAAATAATGTTTTACAAGAGTTCCCTCTGGGTAAGTGCAAACTTACAATCTTTTAATCTACTTAACTTTGAAGTTGAAAATGCTCATTCTCATTCTGCACAATCTAATATACAGCAGCCTGCCAGTCAGTGTTAGGAGAACTTCTAACCTGTGTCAGCCGCCTGAAGCCACTTCAATACTCTTGAGATTTTCGAAAATCTGGGTTTTTCTAAAACTTTTCCTCTCAACTCTTAGGCCACTTGTAAGAGCAAAGGGTGTTTGGTGAATAACTTTTGACTTAAAGCTGGGGTGGAGGATTTGGGGAGAAAATGGCAGTTGGGATAGAGATTTGAATCCAAACACCTAAACCGCTCCACTTGTTCTCTTTGGTCCCTCCCTGACACACTCTACACCAACAAAGTCGTGCCAAAGTGAATGGACAGTCCCAACAGCCAATAAGAACAGAGAATCGGAGCCTCGCTCTGATTGGTCAAAGTGTCAGCTCATGTTAACTTTGACCAATCAGAAATCATATACCCCAGCTTTAACCCTCAAATTCTTACACATTTTTGACAAGAGAAAAAAGTCAACCCAAGGTCCACTCCAAGGTTCTGGACCATCAGTTTGGATCTTTGACAATGTCAAATTACAGAACCAACTCTTAAGTACCAGCACCACCCAGCTTTATAAGGCAACAAGGACAATTGAAGGGCAAACTCAGCTCATCTGAACTCGGTTTATCTAACTTTCATATACAGTGATATAAAATCATTATATCTCTTTGACCTTTTTAAGTTTTTACTTTCTCACAGGTAATAAAATGGCTATTGGCCTCTTGTAAGGATTATATGGCAGCGGACAGCCTTGACTCCTGGGCCTGAGTCATACTAAGTACAGAGACACAGAATAAATCATGCTCACTGGCTCGAGAGGGGGAAATATATACGGCTGCCCAGCTTGGCATTGCCAAACACATAGGAGAGAAGACGTGTCATGGGTTATCACGGCCGTGCCTTGATCTTATTAAAAGTTAATGTTCAACACAGCACACTCTTTGCATCGGGACAACAGGTTATACAAGGTGATTGCTACACATGCAGGTCAGGGCTCATATCTCGTGCCAACACGGGTGTGCATATGTTTGTTTACCTTATCTGTGGAAATACAGGTGACATGTCTGGGAAAATATGCTGGATGAAAGGAATACATTTATAGCTCATGCATACACACACACACACACACACACACACACACAGGCTCATCATGTCAACACAGACGCTCCAGCCCACACATAGTGTACATGCATGAGTAAACCTACCGCTACTGCATCTAGGGAGCATTTATCATTATAAAAAGATGATAATGCCACTTCTAGTTTTCTAGTTATTCATACCTAAAGAGAAAGATATTTAGCCTATTCACCATTTTTATTGTTTTCAACATACTTGTTGTGGTTCATTAACAAGTGTAACCACACAAACAAATATAAATGCCAGCAATGGTGAGTTTGCAGCACTTTCCAACTGGTTTGTTGACAATTCCACAGTCATTCTCTCACAAAGATCTGAGATTTCATTTCATTTAACTTTTATTTATCCTCGAGAGACCAATTGAGGGCTGACCCTCATTTTCAATGACGTCGAGTTCAAACAAATTCCAAGGAAAAACAACAATGCATACACAATATTCAATGCAAATACATCAAATACACAACAACAGGTGAAGAGAGAGAAAAAAAAAAAAAAAAAAACTATTGAAACATTTACACAGTGGTGAAGAGTGGCAGCAATTAAAATGAAATTAAATGGGTGAAAGTACAATATAGCCTAATTAAAACAGTTACAGGTAGAGTTTGGCAGATTTAAGATAGTTTGTTTAAATTGATTAAAGGATATGAAGGTATTTAGTTTAATTTATTGCTGTAAGTTGTTCCAGGAGTCGGGGGCACTGAAGCTAAAAGCTGTCTTTCCCAGCTCAGACCGGGCTTGTGGGACATAAAGCATGAGCATGTCAGTGGAGCGGGTCTGATAAAGCCCATCTGAAATTTGCAACATTTCTGTTAAATAACGAGGAAGCTTCCCGGTCAAGGCTTTGTAAATAAAAATATGCCAATGTGCGTCACGTCTCTCTTTAAGGGAGGACCACCCAACCTTTTCATATAAAAGACAATGGTGTGTGTCATAAGCATCTCCTGTGATGAACCTTAAAGCAGAGTGAAAAACAGAGTCTAGGAGTTTAAGACATGAATGAGATGCATGCCGGTAAACCACATCACCGTAATCAAGGACAGACATAAAAACTGCCTCAATAATCCTTTTCCTACTAAATAAAGGGAAGGTGGTTTTTTCCTATAAAAATAGCCAATTTTTTGTCATAGTCGACAAACAAGATTTTTTATATGGAAATTAAAAGTGAGTTTATCATCTAACCAGATGCTGAGATGTTTGTACTCTGTGACTCTTTCAATTAAAAATCCATTCTTTGTAAAAACATTAAAATCATTCAAATTTGTAGTTCTTGCTCTGGAGAAACACATATATTTGGTTTTGTCTGTATTAAGAACAAGCCTGAGGTCTACTAGACAGTCCTGCAGAGTATTAAAAGAGCTTTGTAGGTTCTCAATAGATTGGTGCACCGAATCGGAAATGCAATACAGTACTGTGTCGTCAGAGTATAGATGGGCGTGACAGTTTTTTAGCGATGAAACAATGTTATTTATATAAATTGTGAAAAGAGATGAGAGCATAGCATAGCAGCATTTTACAATAATTCCACATGGCTACTCGTATTGTGGTCCGTGCAACATCACGTAAAAAGTACCATAGTTCGACTATGTTATTTAACATGAGACAAACTAAATATTTTCTCTGGATATCTGGAAATGTGGGCATGCAGGAAGGAAGAGAATAGAAAAGCTGTACCTGTACCTGACCAGAAAGGCGAAGAGGAAGGAGGAACAAAGCTGCCGCCGCCAATGGGAACTACAGAGAGACGGAGTGAGTGATGGGGGGGTTCAGGCCATAGTGGGAGCAAATAGGGAGAACATGAGAAAAGAAAACAGCAGTTTGACAGAAATAGAAAGAGAGTGTGAGAGAGAGAGAGAGAGAGAAAGTTTTCAAAGTCAAAGAGCAAGCAAAAACCAAGGACAGTAGAAGATAAAGAGTGCGAGAGGAGGGCAAAATAGTAGAAGCTTGAGACAATTGATCATTCCGACTGTCACACGTCTTATAGGTAGCATTGACCAGTAGAAGATGGGTGTCCCTGGGTGGACATTCACAAGTATTGCAGTGTATAAAGTCATTGAAATTGGCTACACCTTTACCACCTGCAACATGAAATTATAGTCTAAAAAAGTTGTTACAATACAGACTATATTACACTATAGTATTGGTACTTTCACTTCAGTAAAATATCAGAATACCGGTACTTCTTTCGCTAGTTGTACATTTTTGCTGTGTGCGATGATAATTTGCAATTACAAACCTCCGTGTAGCCTTTTATTTTTCTGATAAGCATTCCTACTCCCTGGAATGTATTTTTTAAATTCTCCCTGCAGTACCCGCAGCAGCAACATTCCCCCTGCAAATGCCGAACCATTTCTGTTGTTAACGCACAGGTGTAATTGGTCTGAACGCCCTCTTATTGCCCGGCAACAGTAGTAATGCTCTTGTGGCTGAAAGGGAGCAAGTCCCTTAGGCCAGATTTCAAAATCTTGTTGACAGCATTCCCAGAAGAAGGTACTTTACATATGGGGTGTAAAGATCAGGTGTTCAGCTGTCTACATACTGTATATTTGGGCATGTAGTGTAGCTTTCTACAACCCTTTCCATAGGTCAAACTGCATGATTATAATACATCAGTAATATAACCTTTTGAGCTTCAGACCAGGTGAGGCAAAGCAGCCGCATGGGGCCCAGTTTACGTCTGGGCACAGCATGGTGCCTTGACAAGGCGGTGGCTTGGGAAGCCTCTAAACAGAGCAAACTACTTCTGCTCCCATATATGAAAACCATCCGAGCCAGCGGACCATCACACTGAGAGAACCACCTCCTGTCATCAACGCAACATGGTTCCATGCCTTTTCCCTCTCCTCCACAGGGATAAGTAAATGCAGGCCAATACGTGTCAGCTGTTTATTTGACCAGAGTGCACAAACACACACAAAAACAACTATACACATACCTGCTGTGAAATAAAGCTGTATTTTGGTATAATATAGTGGTGAAAGTTCTAGATTGCAACGCTCCATGTCTACCCCTCTGGTTCTGAGAGTTTACAGAAGCTATGGTGGCCTTCAAGGACTAAAGCTAGTTACTAGAGATGGCGTCATCCACCACTGCTTAAAGTATGTCTACGACATCACGTCAAGATGTATTTAGTTATTTATTCTGGTACTTCTTCTTGGTCTTCCAACAGGTGCATTTCCAGTGGAAACCCACTATATAAAATAACGCATAAGGTCGTTAAGTTTATCCGTTCTGTGCTACTGTAGGAACATGGCGGTGTAACTTGGCGATAAAAGCCCATTCTAAGGCAATAAAAATATATATTCTTTTCAAAGTGATTAAAAGATACTGTTTAACAGTCTGTTCTGAAAAATTGCCAATTCCCCTTACACAATGCTCCTTTAAAGTACAAGCACTGTAAATGCGACCCTAAACGAGGACTGACATTTAAAGAAATTCTCATTCAACAGAGATTTTGAATATACACTAAAAATCATTCATTTAAGAAAAAAATATTGTGGCTTTATTACACTGATTCTTAACTTTGGAAAATATTCGCCTGACAGACAATAAAACATATTTGAAATGGTTTTCCTGCCACCACATACACATATACACACAACAAATCACACTATGTCTGACTTAATTTAAAGACTCTGGCGGGGTTTTCTCCAAACAAATTTTTCCTGAATTTCGATAGCTTTTCAGCAGTTCTGCCTCATGTGATTGTTTGCTCAGCCTTGCATTCTGTTCTTTTCTTTGCTCCGAGATGTCTGTTTTTGAGATTCACCATTTAACGTGTGAGTTTTTTTTTTGTTTGTTTTTTTTTCACTTGAAGTCTTTCCACGGAGGCTGTTTACCAGACGTTGGAACACTGTGTGCCCACACTACACGTCTGTCTATGGGGGTGGGCGACAACATAAGGCAATAATAATCCCTCCCAGAATGCACTGATGCGGGTCTGTCAAGGCTTTCCTCGCAGAAGGAAGACTCATGCTGAATGGCAGCTATATGCACAAACACACTTCTGTCATGCAGAGCCGTTTTGAAGCCCTCTCCATGCTTGGAGACAGACGCTGCCAAAGTAGGCAGAGGGACAGGGATGTAGCGGAAATTCACATCCGAAAACACAACACACAAAGGGGCTAACTTTGACTTTGTTCCAGCATTTTTCTGCTGCTTGCACACACACAACTATGACTGTTTGCACACACCTCTCTTTATGTTAAGACAGTTACCTCCAGCTGCTGTCTCCGGCTGTTCTACAATCGGATCATATTTGCAAAAAAAAACTTTCCCCCAGTTTTGTGGGAACAAGCGAATATACTGTATGTATATAGAGTCCCCTCGGTTGCACCACCAGGGGTAGGTCCCTCAGGAGTGTGTCAGCGGGCGGCTGTCAGACACTTTTCTACCGCTGCCAGCCCAAGTGAAATGTCATGTCCTGTCAGGAAAATTGTGAAGCCATCTCAGAGCCGAGGAGCTCGCAGAGTGTGACGTTTGGAGTAGCAGGCTTCCTGGTGCTTTGCCTGGGGCGTCGAGGGCCCTAACTGGGACCTCTCTCTCTCTCTCTCTCTCTCTGCCGAGCCCCGGTTGAGCTGCCAACACTCCTATTTCTCTCACTCAACTGTCTCACTCACCCCTTTGTCTCCTGCTCTCCTCTCTAACTTCTCTCTTCCCACACCTTTCCCTTTGTTCCCCCGTGTGTCTCTCTCCTCTACCTCATTTATAAATGGTATTAACTTGCCATCTGTGCTAGCTAGGCGACCACATCAGGGGGGTATAAGGAAAAGCACATATGAATCCAAGGTGCAAATGCAGAATATGATTGGATAGCTCGCATATGGAGATGGTCTGGCTTGTGTTGGATCTCAGCTGGGCAAGAATGTACTGCATATTTAAAAGGAAGAGTTCCTAGGAATATTTAATTTTGGGAAACAAGCTTATAGGCGTTCTTACTAAATACTCATTGATACCGCTTGCTTAATATGAAGCTTAAACTCTTCTGAACATGACACCCCATGAAACCACAAATTGTCTTTTTCACACGTTTGTTTCGGTACGGATTAGACAATTGAGTTAATGATATTTGGAATACAGACAAGAGCTTTATTGGCAATATTCTCATTTAACTCTTGGTTATTTGAAAAGCAAAACTGTAATTAGCAGCATTAACTATAGTTTTGCTCCATTAAAGTGTATGAGTAAGCCCTGTCAGTGAGCCAGCATACACAGCAGCAGGGCTCGGATACAAGTCAAGCGCTGGTGAACATACAGTATGTTTAAACCCTGCTACAATAGGGGCATCATATGGAACTGGGACACAATGTGGAGTACGAATAAAAGTTAGTTATAAAAACGCTACCGAAGACCATGTCCTAAATGGGTTCTTCCTCAGACTGAATCAGCTTCTGTCTCTGTGCACCGGTAATGACGCAGTGACTGGACTTGATGAGCTGAAGCACTAGAATGCCTTTAATCATGTGTGTTAATGTCAACAGAATGACATCAATGATGCTGCTTTATTGTATTTTCAATATAACATATGTCGGCTTGACCTATATGGACGGGCTCTGCCACATAACGTCTATCAAATAAGACAAATAATCCCATAGAGGGTCCGTACTGTTTAACACACCTGTCTATTTAGTTGATAGAAGTTTGGGGTAAATTCAATCTCCTGATAAAGATTGTGTGATTCATTAAATCATTCAAAACAACTGCAGAAAACACACTGCAGCGTACGCAGTTTTTATAAATTGAATGTACAAAAAGACAGATGTATCTTTTTAATGGTGTGATTTTCAAAATTATTTGATTCATTGTATTGTTTAGCTTGAATAAATAGAGGCACTGTAGATTACAATCAATGCAGTGTGTCATGTAATAAATGTAAAGCCAATTCATCAAAAATGAATTGACAGTTTTACTAGTTTGACTTACAATATTGAACCAAAGCGCAGTATAACATGGAATGAAATCAAGTTTGTGCTGAAAATGTAGTATTTGATTTAATTATGATTATGATGAAAGAGCATAAAGCACGTATAACTGTCTCAGCAGGGAGGCACGTTAGCTCATTATGCTGTGCTAAATATTTCTAGGAAGTCTGACACGTCAAAGGTATATGTAGCTGCCTTCGTTAGGCTATCAGGAAACACTTTTGACTTGAGTGTCTAATAACCCAAGCAAACACTCTGTCATCATGATTTTGTAGCGTAAGCTGGGACTTTTTTTTCTGCACTTCTTTGAAGTGAGGGAAACCAGTATAATAGACACAGGGAAATACATAACAAGATAGCAAGTGAGATACTGATTTGAGCAAACTGTTTCTGCCTATGAGCTCTTTCTGCTCTACAAGTAGGTCTAGGTTTTATATATTCCTTCTCAGGGAAAACCGACTCAACTCTATCTATTTCATCTATATTGTACTCTTGTGGCAAAAACCCAATTCCCCCCATTACTCCAGACGGGTCATAACAACTGCAACGAATTACTTTCAACTATAACTGGATTCTGAGATTCTAAGATTCTGATCTGAACTTGTGATTTATTTATTTTTTTACCTGTCAGACAGATATTCTCTAGCAAGAGAACCTGGATGTTTTTGTGTAGCAGACTCACCACTGCCAGCCTTGGTAATGGCCTTGGGCATGTTTCCATTGGAAAGTTCCCTATAGGGGACCTGCAGAATGGTGTCAAGACTGCTGAAACCCTCCTTCAGAGAGTGGTGCTTGTAATATTCCACCAAGTCCTGTGTAAAACAAAACACACTTAGCAATGCATTGACAAGCCAGGGGTTGATAATCTACTGTAGATGGTATGAATGCAAAATCAAAGACATATGGACAGGCTGGACAGGGAAGAGCTGCTTTTATGTGTTTGACAAACACAACATATCTTTCTATCTGTCCATGTCAAGTGTAAGTACCGGCTTTGTGAGTGTGTACACAAATGTAGCAAAAGTTAAAAAAAATAAAAAAATAAAAATGAAGGAATTTTTTTTTTTATCATTTCATGACACAAGAGTAAGACTTCCAACTTCATGCAGGGGTTTATCTGCAAAAGTAGTTGTAATGTCCAACTGCTTATACTCATTAATGCTAGAGTAGTTCATGGGGCACAAAGTTTAAACCAGTTTTTACCAGCACAGTCTTGAACAGCCGGCTCTCAGCAATGTAAAAGCAGCCATCCTTGGTCAGAATCTTAATGTGCTTGACTTTCTCGTTGAACCTGTGGAGGAGGAATGAGACATTGGTGGCTTATCAACGTATGCATGCTTCCTCAGCAATCCAGTTAAGCAGTGGTGTTCAACATTTTGGGCTTGTAACTTAGTGACACGTTCTGCACCTATACAATATGTACGTTTTGTACCGATAATTTATTGTATCGTATTGTTCTCTGGTTACAACCTATTCAACTGTTAAATCAAGTATGCAGTTTAAAGGAAAAGTTTAAATATTAAATAAAAATCTACTACTTGAGAAAAAAAATTATCATTTGTCATGATTTCTTTAACCAAGATGAGAGTAGTGTGGACAAACAACTTTTGCCCTACCTTGTAATGACTAGATATATCTCATAGACTCTATGAGATAGATCCACTTCCATAGTAATTATATAGTATGAAATACCTGCTAATCTACCGAATCATTTTGTATTAACAGGAAATCATGCAAACGTCGCAACCGCTGACCACAACCGAGCAAAATATTTTCTGGGATGTTTCTGGAGCTGTGAGTAGCATTTGTAACAGACCTATTTCCCAGCAAACATTATGAATAATTGCAGGGAAAGCAAAGCTGTAATTAGCAGCATTGACGAGAGTTTTGCGCCATTAAAGTGTATGAGTAAGCCTTGTCAGTGAGCCAGCATACACAGCAGCAGGGCTCGGATACAAGTCAAGCGCTGGTGAACATACAGTATGTTTAAACCCTGTTACAATAACGGCATCATATGGAACTGGGACACAATGTGGAGTACGAAGAAAATAATATTAGCACAATCCCTTACATACCTTAGCTGAGACAATATCTATCTTTTCTGTGTAGTTAGTTGTAGTAAATCAGCCAATCGCTAATAGTAGAAAAAACGCGGGTCTATCAATCAGGCTTTTGGCACTGTACAACATTTTTTTTTAGGTGTGTAATAAAAAATGTTTTTAAATGTTTTAAATAATTATTGCAGTGTATTATGCTGATTTGCCCCCCCTTTCTGGTATACCTCTTCTTTCTATTTTTAAAAAACACAAAGGCGCACTTTATTGTGCTCACTTAAACCAAGAAAGAAAATGTATCACAACTGACTTTAAAACAAACTGCGCACTGAGTAAATTGTTTCCAATAGTCATTCAATAAATTAAATTTCATACGAGAATCATAGCTCCAGCTGAGTTTTGGTGAAAGCAATCCAGGCCAACCTTGAAAATACATACACATACATACACACTGCAAGCATACGTGTAGGCACGAGTGGGGCTGTGCTGTCGAGCCAATTGCTAGGGCTGCTTGCTAGTAATGCATACTGCATGTCTGCCATATGGTGATGTGCATATTACGCTGGAGGTAGATTCACACTGTAAATCTCCCAAAGCAGTGTAACACGGATGAGGAAAATATGGTCATATTTCAAATTCACAGATACATTATGAATATATGGTGAGTAATGCATTATTGATGTGTGTCGAGTTGTGCTTAACACATGGAGACAGATGAGCCCAGTGTGGTGACGTCCGAGGCTTTCCCAAGGCTGCCCGTACATACAGACAAACACACAAGCATCATCCAACGCTCAAACACACACACACACACACGGGCGACTGGTAGTGTTTGACATTAGACAGTTCCAGCTGATTAGCAGCGGCTCTCTGGATAAAGCTCCATTATCTCAAACGGCCATCCTGATAACAATCTTAAGCAGCGAGACAGGCAATTAGGATTGGAGTGTTCAGAAACCGGCCCCGCACATCAAAGCTCTGAATGAGGGACGGTAGGAGTCCACCAGAACCAAATGGGCTGGAATGGTGTGTCACCGGCTAAATAGACTTAACATCCCAACACCATTTCAGAGTGCACCCTCGATCGTTATAATCTCTTGGAGCTGTCATGCCAGGTCGGGAGGACTCGATAGCTTTTTTTTTTTTTTTTTTTTTAAGACTGAACAAGCCTTTGATGAAGCCTAAAAGAGCTCCACTAGTGAAATGGACAGTACTTTATATCAAAAGAGGGACACCGAGGCACTCAACGAACAGATTAGGCAAACATTTTATCAAGGCCTTAAGGAATGGATGTTTTATCTACAAGTTGCATTGCAAGCATTCTTTTCAAATACATTTCTAAGACTGATAGCCAAAGAGCCGCGAACAGTATAATTCAAGGGTATATATCAACCTCTCCGTCGGCATGTCTGTGCAGAAGTGACTGACTATAAATAGGTGATTAAAAGGATTATCCAATTTCACTGGAAAATGACCCTGAAATTGATGGCAACAATGTTTTCATAGGGACTATTTCTTCTCAACTAGTTTCAATGAAAAGTGTTCACAGCCAGTCTTGACAGTATTCCAAAGTAAGAAAGTGTAACTGGAAATAATTTTTCAACGGCCCAAGGATCAAGGATGGAAAAGTCTGTCCTTAAACAATTATGGTTGATTTGTTTTGGTTCTTTTCGTTTTTGTATTAATCATGAAGATGTTGTTTTTCACTCCTTTCCCACGTGTCCAGTGGTAAAACAATTGAAATACATGTATACATAATACATATTGTACATTTCCAGGTGTTAACTTGCCCAAAAATGTAAGCATCTATTCACATGCCATCTCAGGTAACGTTAAGGAGCAGTTATAATTTTAGCAACCTGCTGCACAACACACTTAAAGGTAATGAATAAAAAATAAGAATAAGAATAAATCATGCATGTAATAAGCAGCTACCAATATGTCCAGCCGCTGCCTATACTAATATGAGCTCAGGTTTATCCCACAAAATGAGTCCCAGGTTTTTCTTCAGTATCTAATTGGATTAGCTCAGGCCATGGCAAGTACAACATCGTGCTACATTAGTCAAACCAACACAATCACACTTGAATAGTGATCTGTGTATATTAAGACAGTTATTTAACAATCTCAAAAGGTGTAAATAAATAAAGGTTAAATGAAATGTATGTTGTTAGTTCACTATACTATGAAATGCACACCATGGTTACTGCAAAGCCTTGAGAATTGTATGGGCCCCAAATTTGAGAAACAACATTGATACATAATACATTAACGTTTATTGAATGGAATACGCCAAAATCTGACACTATGTGTGGCCTGGTATACCTCTTCTATTTGTTTGTGCAGTTGTTTTGGAGTCCAAAAGCTCTGAGACGGATATCTCGAAACCCGGGAAAAACAATTTGCTTTGATATCATAGGGGCTGAGCGAGAAAGTGTGTTCTCTTGCAATTTGGCTGAAACAACCCGTTTTCACTGGATTCTGTCCCCTGCCGTCTGCATTTCAGCAACAACTGTGATCCATCAGGCCAGACAAACTTTTTCCACTCTTCAATTGTGGCCGTCTATGATTATATAGTACCGCTATCTTCACATAAGGTGAAAACAGCGTGATCCACTTCTGCTGCGGTCCCTTCCACTTCCACATTTGACGAGCTGTTTATTTTCAGATCCTGCACCATTGTTGTATGGGAGCTATTATTTGCATGTGGGCACCTTGTTAGCTTGAGTGATTCTTGCCGCTTGCCTCTCGCCTCCCAAATTTTTTCCATTTTTGCCCACAAGACTGCTGCTGACTGCATGCGCTTTGTTCATTCTTTGAATTAAACTCTAGCGAGTGAAAAACTGTGGGAGATTTATTACGCATGTGAGTAAATGGAAAAAAACAAGGCGTCGTCTTGTCACTTACTTTATACTGATGGCGTATTCGGTGCACTCTTTACTCCTGTGTCGAATCAGATAGGTGCTATTCCCTCCATCCAAGAGCTCCACCTCAGCCTGGTATCTCTCCATGGGCCCTGCAAACCTGAACCACCCATAAACAACTACTGCACTTACACTGCAATCAATCATTCTGAACATGAGGATGAGAACAGTCAATACGACCAATAAATAAAAATATAGAGTCAGAATGACTTGTGGTTATTGTTATCAATCTGTATTTGTTTTCATCGCTTACCAGGGCTGGGCGGAGTAATCGACGGGTTTTGGAACCTGCCGTGGAAAAAGAAATGTGGTTATTTTGTGTCTTAATGGAGTCGATACGGGGGGGGGGGGGTGGGGGGATGGAGGTCATTCGTGGTAATGGGATAGTCAAGCCACATCTAATGGCTGAAATCAGTCTTCTACAGTGAAAAAAGTGCAATTGAAAAGCACCACATACCTTTGCTAAGACATCAATAGCAGACCATTATCGGCTGAATGCGTTGTAATCACACTGAATGTGTCTTATTGATTGCGAAAAGTATGCACACTTACACATGGGCAAGGCCTCACAGCATCACTTGGAAAGAAGCCAATCTTGCTTGTCGCCAAAATTCTGCCCTGCAATGGCAAACCGGCTGTTAATCGCATTATATATGTCTGGGAGCAACTACACCTCCTTCCTTCTCTCTCTCTCTCTCTCTCTCTCTCTCACACGCTCTCTCTCTCTCACTCACTCTCTCTTAATTTACTCTTCCCCTCCCACACTCATGCCGATAAATCCTCAGCAATTAGCACACAACAAGCAGTGCATCTAATTTGCAGCCCAAGTTAATTATGGTTCAAACTCTGCCGGCAGTTAGATTTGTACTGCATCAAAACAAGAGCCTCGTTTAACACTAAATAATGGATTCTTATTCCGCTCTTTTGAATATCCAAACAGCCAAACTCCTATGGATTGCGCTAAAGACTAACAATTGCATTTAAGCTAACCCGCCTCGAGCAAACACCAGCTTTATATGAAAATCATTAATTACTTCAACAAACATAGTGTAGACGGATTTTTTTCTTTTTTTTCTTCCCCGCAGGCTTAATAAACCAAATTGGTTAAACAAATGAATGAGTGTTTATGCAGACATGCTTCAACATAGATGTTCAGTTCGTTGATCAATTTGTTTATGACTGTTGTCTTGAAGACAGTAGGCTAATAAGCATATGCATCAAAGTGTAACTTGAGCTGATTTAAGTTTTCAGTCAGGGGTCAATTTGAAGTCCATTGAAGACAGTGAGCGTTGAGATGTGGAGCCCCTCATTCAGCTTCATGCCTTGTTTATGCTTTGCTCCTCACTCCTCTTTATTAAAAGTATGAAATGCTTTTTGGGACCATGCAAGCCCCGGCAGTAAATAGATTTGAAAGCGAATCTTTTACCCATCTCGATGATTCATTCTGTGTAATAACATTTCATCAAAGGTTTTTTTTTCTTCTTGGAGGGCCCCCTCTCTATTTGTTATGCCTTCGATAAGCGTATGATAAAGATTAAACTTATTACTCTGCTGGCATAAACAGGCAGCAGCCAAAGGATCAAATGAAATTACAGTGATTGATTGTATTGTTCTGCCAGTGCGATGGGGGGATAATTGCCTCCTGGGTAACAGGGGATATGAATTCTCAATGTTCTGTAATTCCATCCTCTGGCGCCACTGGGGACATGGAAGATTAAAGGTACCCTGTGGACTTTTTCATTGTAAACAAACACGGCTCTGTTTGGATTCAGGGGGTTTTCCACCCCAAAAAAAGCGCTTTGTGTGCAGCCTGGAAGACCTCGCAAATTTGTTGAGAAACACAAAGCCTTATTTTGTACGCCTTGAAACGTGTATTGTTTCTATGAAATAGCACTCGTCTTAATCTTCCTCTCTTTTATTCCTGCGCCATACATGTTACAACAGCTCATTACTGCCACCAGCTGTTCATATGCTTCACTGCCCGCGGCAACATTTTGACATCATAGTGAATATTTGAAGAAAGAAAAATACACGCGAACACAGACTCCAAACTATATAATTGAACAGTAAGTATCTGGTCATGATTGATAACTTGTCTATTTAAATAGAAATGGGTTGGAGTCAAAGCTGATACTGTTTGATACAGAGTATCAGTTACTGTTTGATACAGAGTATCAGTTACTGTCATCTACCGTATGTTTTTAACTGAATGCATGTAACTTTGCGTTAGGGTAACTTTAACCACATGTTTGAACGTACAATATTTTGAGGTTTATTGAAAGCAGACATAAACCTATAGCAAACCCTAAATACATTTAATTCTAATACGCTTTGGACTGTAAATAATCTAAATTAAGTTACATTTTAACTAGTTAAAAAGAGCACAGCTTAAGAAAACACTGTTTGTAGATAGTGTAATTTCCCCTATCATTCCCTGTTTCTCAACCTCACTGCCTGTGTAGTAACCACTTTCTGCCTTCATACGGCACTTCAGAAATCAGCATTTTGTCAAACCCTTGTACTTGTGCCATGCATACACATCATTTTATGATAGAACACTCCATACAAACAGAACAGGAACAGGATAGGATCCTCTATCCTGACATGGACACTGACCAAAGTGTATTATTATTATTTAATTCATTTAATCCCATCCCAGCATGGCAGGGTTACCATGGCAGCGCACAATGCAGTGCCATCAGGTCTGCGGCATGACATTCTGCTCGCCCGTTCTATCGGCTTACAAGAAAGTCTCCTGGCATTGGTGCTCTCAACCTGCACCCAGTGCTCTGTCACAACAATAGAGGGAGACACGCAGCACAGTAAACCAGGCTAACAGCCAACTTCCAGCCATGCCTGATGGTTAAAAAGAAAACTGCATTTCTGATTGGAGCAGCACCAGAAGGAGGACAATTCTTTTTAATGCCCCTGTAAAGCAAGGAGTGAGAAACAGGCTAGGGAGGATGCCGGGCCACGGAGACCCCCAGATAAATTGCTATCCTTTCAAAAATAGATAAGGTCAAACGAGTCATAACCAATGGCTGACCTGGTGAGATGGTTGCTTAATGTGCACCCTTACATGAGGTTGTGCACCGCCATTAACACATCCTCCCGACGCTGAAGTGTGTGCTGCTTTATTGTCTCAGCTGTGGCACTCAATTAATCAATTGAAGCCACTAATTGGTTAGATCATCTGACGCAGGCGGTGATTCAATCTGAACGAGTTAGAGAACGGACAGATGCCCCCATTTGCAGTGTGAACCGGGGTTCTGTGGAGTTCACACAGATCATTTCGACGGATACCTCTAATTAACACTGACCTCATCATGATGTAATATTTATGGCTTGCCTGACACAATTGGTGATAAACAACCGCAATGTAATTTTTGACTTAGGCCAGTGGTTCCCAAAGTGGGGGGTTGTGTTGGGAACACCCAGGGTGCAACGAGACAATGAGTGGGGGTCGCGAGATGCCTTCCAAAGAACAAATACAATTTTAAAATAACAAAAAATTGCCAATTTAACCTTTTTGTACAAATACATACAGACGATTTGAGATATAAGTAATAACAAATGACTGCTGATACTGTTTATGCACAGAGATCAATTGAACTCCGTTTATATTCTTTCTTACATTAATTTAAATAATCGTAGGCTGTGTGTTTTTTTTTGTATCAATGCCTGTGTTTGCAAAAGCCTAATTGTACGTATGTAGGCTATGGGCAACTTGATATGCCACCTCTTTGGTTGGTGGGGGTCCAACCAGAGCCAGGCTGGCACGGTATTTTAAGGGTCGCAGGCTGAAAAGTTTGGGAACCCTTGACTGAGGTTACAATAACGGCGGAAGGGAGACAAAGTGTGAATGTCACCCCTGTTTATATATATTTTCTAAACGTTTTTTTTTCTCTGTCAGGTAGCAGGGAGTAACCAGCTGGGGAAGGGGGAAGAGAGAAGAGATATCATGTGGCGTGGATTCCAACCGATGACACTGCAAAGACATTGCGTGCGCCCCAGCCAACTCAGTGAGCCGTGACATGTCTTCTCTTTTTTTTTCTCCACAGAGCCGCAGATGTTGAGATAAAGCGAGGGGGCGAGTTTTTAGAGTGACACGCACCTGCCACCAGGAGCTGTGCAGGTCGGCAAACATCAGTTCAATGACGTCCCCCGCGTGAATGCTTAGCGGGGGCCCGCAGTGGGGACAGGGGATGCCACCGTAGTCTCTGATCACCACCATCCTGGGTAAACCTGGCAGACAGGAGGGAATACAAATAGATTTATACTCACAATTTTTTAAGACATGTATTTCCTTATATGTGGTGGGAGCATACAGCATGTGTGCAAGAGCAGCGATAGCTTGCTGTGTGACCTAAAATAATTCATGACTTCTTCTTCTGGGTAATACATTACTGCAACTTTAACCATGTGAGAAGGTTTTAAAGAGATGACATAAGGTAGGCTACATATAGCACTGCTGGTGAAATCTAGTTAAACCAAAAATAGAAAGCATTTAAATCATAATGCTGTGTTGTTCGGTCTAGGACTGAAATGGAAAGATTAAATATTAAAGTATTTTGCTAGATGTGCAGTTTCACACTGCATGTTAAAACATTTAATCAATCCAAAAATAATATATTTACGCAGGTGAAGCCCCCAGGCAGAGCTAGAAAGTGATTCTAATGCTTTGGAGGGCAACATGGGCCTGTTATTCTCCAACCACACGCACACACACACACACACACACACACACACACACACACACACACACACACACACACACAAATAAATTTTTCTGATATCTTAATTTTCTTTTCTTTGAGTTAAAAGCTGCGGGTTTTGTTGCCCTCTACTCCGACAGAGGTTTTCAAGTGTGTTGCACCCTCTCACCAAAACCATTATCACTAATGGATTTGCCACAGCCAACAGCTAAGTCCAAGTTAACTGACACAACCTGGAGTGCACTTCCATATATACTGTATAGATATACTGTATATCGCTGCAGGAAGGTGAAAAGTTAAACCACTGGAGGTCAGCAAAACCAAGATTTTACGCTTCTTTTAAGTTGCTCTTTAAATGTATAAGTAAGGCAGCTCTGGGCATGACACAAATATATATATTCCATCACAACTATATTGTATTGGCATAGACAGAGCCAGATGTGTCTTAAAATGGGAAAAAGTAAATGCGAACTGTATGTCTGGATGGCTGAGAAAAAAAATGTCTTTGTTGTATTGATTGCATTAATCATTTATATACAAAGCAAATTCCCTTCAACTGTCACTGTCCTAAACGTTTCAGCACAGCCGATCTCATGTCTTCTTTGATTGAGGTCTAAACCCGCAAGAGTGACACACACACCACCTCACAAAGCGGCAATTTTCCTCTCGCAAAGAAAATCACCTCTTCCATCCCTTGTGCAGTGCTGCTCTCCAATCTCTCCTCGCTCGTGGCAGTCGAATACAGCCACGAGCGTCCGGCTACGGCTAAGACTGAACGCCCCTGCCAATTTGACAGACACAGCCACTTACTCTCTCTCGGACTCACACATCCACTATATAGCCCCTTAGACACATCTCTCCTCCAGCCGCGTACTCCAACCAAACCCTAGGGGAACTACTCAAGCTGACTGTGACCTCAGATGAATGGGATATCTCACGTTCATGTTTTTTAATATGAACAATAAGCACAGATGTCTTTTTTCATAAAGCCCCATTTATGGAAAATGGATTCATCACAAAAGGCACAGCTCAGCGGTTTGAGCTGAGGAGGCATACAAACTGCTGGAAGTGCTTTCTTTTCTTGCCTGCCTGAAATGTATCCAGCCACGGTCCCTCATAATGATTCCGCCAACTCCAATTCATCTCAATGCCGTCTTGGGGTTTACAGGCATCACGGCATGCGGGATTCTTTTTTTTTTTTGTGTGATTCATTTCTGCATCCTATTATTCAATGGATATTCTTACACAAATATATTTGTCAAGGGAGAGGGAACTGTTGTTGCTCATTGCCTCCTTTTTGAACCCTTTGTGTGAGCAGAGCATAGGAGAGATAAACGTATTTCTAAGAATTGGAAAGGGGGGAAAACAAGAAAGAGTGGAGTAATATTTGATTAAAAAAAATTTATGCGAGAGCAGGATTGGGGGACGATAAGATCCGAGCGGAGGTTTAGCTTTCAAACGTCATCTATCTCCTCCACTCTGGCCCCTGACTAGCCCTTTCCTTTTCATCCGGGCTTTGTTTCTGTTTTCAGTAAGAGAACCCAGATGAAAGCAGATTAAGCCTTTGGCAAGTGGGTGAGTGGTCAAGGCATACTGACCTGGGTCTGGCGGTGTTGTGCTCTCCTGTATGGATGGAGAGAGAGAGAGAGAGAGAGATAAAGCAAGAAAAAGTGAGAGAGAAAAATACAGTGAAGATTTATAGAGAGATTTATAAATGTAGAGAGGTCAATCCGCGCAGGATCAGCTCAACCTCAAGAATGAGTCATACTCTTAATACGGTCATCTGTGAACGCTTTACTCCAGTCCTTAGATGTGTGGTTAAACCGTTTGAAAGACAGACATCAAGAGGAGCTTTTACCCTTCAACACTGTGTCTTTATGGAGGAAAAATGTAATTCAAATGTTCATTGTTCAATGTTGAAAACTCAGTCTTTTTACTCCTCATTTTGACCAAAAACCCCACCCATCATAGTATATATGAGGATCTACTTTACGTCTTTAAATGAAAGAACGCTGCTTTTAAATAAGCACAATCAAAAATGAAGACTAGCCACTACCATAGACTAGCAGTTGGAGGTGAAATTATCTTTTTAAAAAAATGAATTGCAGGTTTTAATTACAAGTACACACTGTTCACCATGCATCACCAACTGTTGACCTAGTTGTAGATCTGGGCTAACACAATCCCTTTTTTATCTCTCCTTGTCTGTATGGCTACGTGAGCGTATACGTGCACTCTGTGATGTGTCATGCTTGGCTAATTGTGTTATCTTAAGTCAAAGACGAGATAAACCAGTGCCAGGTCTTACCTTGGGCTTCAGCTTGGCAGGATCTGCAGTCATGTGAGAGACAGACAGAGTGAGAGGAATACGATATCAGTTATGAGGTAGACTTAGTGATATACAACCTCAACTGTCAACCCCGGCTGGCCCCCTTGCCATTGCCTCAGAATGCATAAAGAGCATGGGAGCTACTGCTTAGAAGGGCTGGTCAAAAGGCCTGAGCTGCCTTGAGCTGTCTGTGGACTTAGGTCATTTACCTGAACTACAGCCCCAGACTGGCGAAACAAAAAGAGATTGACATAGTAGAGTGTAGGATGCAACAACTGCTAAAGGTTTACAAAGTCAAAACATGCATCAAGTTTGCTGTCCTGATTTTCTAAAAACACAATCCCAATGTCCTTTGTAAGGGAAATAAAAAAAGTATCTACAGTGAAAATATGAGCTTAGGGATGGTTTACTGTATGTTGATTGTTCCAGAAAAAGTAAAATAATTCAAATAATTCCGAAATCGAAGTAAATGTATCTTCAAATGGAAAGATGAGCCTGAGGATGGCAAAGAAAGGGAATGTTGAAGGTTTGACACATCCAGGGATATACAGTACATCTGGCAACAAGAAATATTAACAACACATTTGATCAGACACCAGTTATTAAATATGTTATGTCATTATCACGACAACCTGCCTTTAAATATTGTGGTCTGATGGTGGCGTTAGAGGGATGATCAACAAAATAAATTTGGATATATTCTCTGCAATGACAGCAAATGACAGAATATACTGTTTACCTGAAAGCATGCTGTCCATAATGTGTACAGTGTTAAGCTATGATTTGCCCTCTGGGACAATAAATAGTCTAAAGTCTCAATATGTTGTGAAGTGATGGTGCTCGAAAAGTCAAATGCCTCCATCGTCTCACCTGTTCTCCCACAGAGTCCGAGTCGTCCCAGACACTCCTTGTGGGCCCCCAGCCCACACTTTACACAGAGATATCCCTGGTTGAAGATGCCCCTGGACACAAGAAAACACAGGGTATATATCATGTCCAACAGCCTCCTCAAGAGGAATACCTTGACGTTTTGAGTTTTCAGTCCTCTGCCACATGTCTCAAGATAAGAAAAATGACACGACAAGTGTCCTTCAGCTTTCCAAAACCATAAAACAGATGCTGTGCGCTGAAAACTGAGACAGCCGACATGTCTGCAGTCCCTTTTTTATTTCAATCAAACCCAGTGCTAAATTAAGACATTTTCCAGTTTTTCCCTAAAGTGCATGAGAAAAACTTACTGAATTGTGAAATGTTAAATGTCACGGTGTTCCTTGCATACCTTCAATAAGAAAAAAGATTTCAAAGTGCATTTTCACAAGAACAGATAAACACTACCGGCGCAATAACACATGTTTGATGTGTGTAGTTACAGTTCATGTTGATTGAGAGTCCCACTGAGAAACAGTTTTACTCCACGGAGACAGAAGGGTCTGTTCCTGACAATTACCTGAGCAGGTTGTGACAGAAACTACAGGACGTGATCCTTTCAAAGGTGTGCATCTTGAACTGGTGGGAGTTGTGGTTTGCTTTGTCCGGTCGGATGTTTGATCTAGGACAAGAATTGAGAAAAAAAAGTTGTTGTTAAACCCAAACGTAAAGAAGAATCTACAGATGTGTGACACGTTACTGACTGTAGATAGTTTGACCTAAATGCTAAAAAGTTAAATGGGTTAGCATGCCATCATTTGCCTTTCAGCACAAAACAGAAAGTAAAGCATGAGGCTAATGGAATGTATTTTAAGAACTGGACAAAAATATAATTTGACCAGCTGATGAGGCTAGATCAAAAGTGAGAGCATCACCAATATCATTCATATTCCTCCTACGGACACCGTGAATGTCTATACAACTTTGCATTGCAACACAACCCATCCGATATGTGTACTTATATGAGATATAAAAGTCTAAACCAAATGTGGTGTAATGACTGCCTGACAGACCGACATTTCCACAGTTAGCATGGCTAAAACGTTCTGATTTGGTTTTTGTCTGTGTTTCAGGAGTGGGAACAATTTCCTTTCAATTTATTCTGAATAAAACAACTGTGTTGTGGTGAAAACAACCTGCAACGCATTCCTTCGACTGATTAAAATAAAAAGCGATTTTACCCCCCTGTTGAATGCGTACGTGTACATAAAGACGACTTGAATCAGCCAAGACAAAATCCAATTTTGAGCTGCATGTGTAAGAACATGAGGCAAACATGCACAGCAGAAATGAGCGACCTTTCAGGAACGTGAAAGAACATGACTGACACTGAAATTGTTTCTACTTTTTTCTGTTAAACATGCAATCCGGAAGCCACTTAAAGTGAGTGCTCCCACAAGTGAGTTTGTCATCAAGAGCCAAAGCCTTTTTCAGTCTTGGGGCTCTATTACATGTACACTTTCCTCTTTCTAAAATGGGCCCTTTCAAGTGTCATTACCAAGCGCACAAAGGCACACACGTAGCCATGCCTTTACCTGTGCAAAGGATGGGAAATTGTTGTAAAAACAAAATTATATAGATAGAAATAGAAATTATCCTTGAGATTTCCAGCAAGTGTCAATGGCCTAGTGGTCATATAGGTGTATTTACATATAGATAGGAGACTATTTGCAGTTCAAGGGAAGCACTTAAATCACATCGTTTGATGTACATCCCTGCACTCAGCACAGTGTTGTGCACAGTGCATGTATCAAGTAATAATCCAGCACTTTGTGACAAGTGAAAGTATATTCAGGAAGCCTACAGCAAACAGTCAGCATGCATACTAGGTGTTTTCATACATATCCACTTCAAACACAAATGCATTCTTTCAGACAATCCGAGTGTAATGTCAAAACGAGGCTATATTCTCCTGAATCAATATAACTAAAGGTTTAAGACAGGATACCTCCCAACGTTTCAATGAATACTAAAGATATACATCCATCCATAAAGGTCTGATTCGAAGAAACATCCAGGCAGAGTTACTGCTTAGCAGTTTTGCTGCTCTTTGGAAAAGTTGATGTTTGTGTGTGGTTGTTTCTGTGTCGTTGTGTGATTGTGTGTGTGTGTGTGTGCGTGTGTGTGTGTGCTATCGTACTGTTGTCGGCAGTGTGTGCTTGATTACAGCAAAGGCCTGTTCAAACACAGCACATGAAAAGAGTAAACAACCTCTCTCAGGCCTTGGAATAACACACATGCAAACAAAGACAAACAAACAAACAAAACACACACACACACACACACACACACACATACATACGTAAATACACGTGAAAGGTACACAGTTTATTGTTTCCCGATGATACACACGCTGCATTCTTCTACTTACTGTATGTCATTAGTACGGTGCTCATGTCTACGTGTGTACTTACATGGCCATTTCGAACTGATCCAGCCACTTCTTCTTGAGCTCCCGCGTCTTGAAGAAGAGCTCAAAGCCCATGTGTCCTTGCTGGTGAGTCACATAGAAGCCGTAGCACCACTGTGGAGGTCATGGAGAAAGCATCAGCACTCAAACTGAATGTATTTTTTCTCATGAATGCATATGTACTGTATGTGTGTATAAAGGAGAGTCTACCAGGGCTCCACTTAAACTGTTTTTGATTTTTTTCAAAGGATGTAACACTTTAGATGGTGGGCGTCTCAGTCTTTCAGTGGTAATCATTATTGCCTCACAGTTCAGTGAGGTACAATGTAAAGGTTCAAAGAGTTCAAACTCCAATGTCTCTCTTTTTAGAGTTTGCTAGTTTTCATTTTGCTTTTTGGCATACATCTCCAGTTCCAATGGCAGGTTTTTATAACGTAGCACTACTTGTATGTTAAAGTGTAAACAGGTCATGCCGGTGATACACCGCTGGGCAACAAAAAAAGGCGCACAAATGGTAAATGCTACTTGTGTTGTGTTAAATAAGACCTTGTGTTAAATACTGTAAAGATGATAACATGTACAGAGGAAAACCATGTGCAATTGCAATGGTTTTATAAAGTGACTGATTATAATCATGGTAGAATTGCCACTTGTCAGAGATGTACAGTGTGTGGCTTTTGAAAGGAGAAATATGGACCCTTTCAAGATTTCATTTGTCAGATGGAAAAAAAACAGTTATAGTTTCTTCATGTCACACGTAATGGGGGAAAAAAAACATAACCTTTTTCCTCCAACTCTCGGGAAGAAATGATTTCCCGAAATATCAAATGATCCCTTTAAGTTAATAATATGTAGCAGTATAAGCCAGGTGATTACCCCAGAACTATTTGTCTCCTATCAATACTGTGACGCTCTATTATAATAGAATTCAGCCCCATACTCTCAGCTACTCAAACACCAAATTATGTTGAACCAACCCCTAAAGTTGGAGCCATGCCATTCATCCAATTATTTCCACTCCAACAACAACAACATAGGCACAGGCTGGCGGCATTCTATCTTTCTTTTCCAAATACATCCTAACTGCAGTGATTTAACAAAATTGTGTGTGACAAATACCACAAGTGCTTGCTTGTTCTCCCTTCTGCTACAGCCATCCACTAAGTATGTACAGTATCTCACAAAAGTGAGTACACCCCTCACATTTCTTCACATTTTTCTTTATATCTTTCCATGGGACAACACTGAATAAATGACACTTTAATACAATGTAAAGTAGTCAGTGTACAGCTTGTATAACAGTGAAAATTTACTGTCCCCTCAAAATAACTCGACACACAACCATTAATGTCTAAACTGCTGGCAACAAAAGTGAGTTCACCCCTTAGAAAAAATTTACAAATTGGGCCCAAAGTGTAAATATTTTGTGTGGCCACCATTATTTTCCAGCACTGCCTTAACCTTCTTGGGCATGTAGTTCACTAGAGCTTCACAGGTTGCAACTGGAACCCTCTTCCACCCATTTATGACAGCATCACAGAGCTGGTGGATATTAAAGACCTTGCGTTCCTCCACCTTCCATTTGAGGATGCCCCAAAGATGCTCAATAGGGTTTAGGTCTGGAGACATGCTTGGCCAGGCCATAACCTTTACCCTCAGCTTTTTTAGCAAGCCACTGGTCGTCTTGGAGGTGTGTTTGGGGTCGTTATCATGTTGCAATACCACCCTGCGGCCCAGTTTACGAAGGTTGAGTGCACATGGTCAGCGTCGTACACAGAGGTTGGCTTTGGAAAATAGACGTATGAGTGCTGCCAGCATTGCTGAAGGGCTTGAAGGGGTGGGGGGTCAACCTGTCAGTGCTCAGACCATACGCCGCACTCTGCATCATACTGGTCTGCATGGTTGTCATCCCAGAAGGAAGCCTATTCTAAAGATGATGCACAAGAAACCCCACAAAAAGTTTGCTGAAGACAAACAGACTACGGACATGGATTACTGCAACCATGTCCTGTGGTCTGATGAGACCAAAATACATTTATTTGGTTCAGATGGTGTTAAGAGTGTGGAGCGGCAACCAGGTGAGGAGTACAAAGACAAGTGTGTCTTGCCTAGAGTCAAGCATGGTGGTTGGAGTGTCATGGTCTGGGGCTGCATGAGTGCTGCCAGCACTGGGGATCTACAGTTCATTGAATTCTAACATGTACTGTGACATACTGAAGCAGAGCATGATCCCCTCCCTTCATAAACTGGGCCGCAGGGCAGTACTGCAACATGATAACGACCCCAAACACCCCTCCGAACGACCACTGGCTTGTTAAAGAAGCTGAGGGTAAAGGTTATGGACTGGCCAAGCATGTCTCCAGTCTTAAACCCTATTGAGCATCTTTGGGGCATCCTAAAACGGGAGATGGAGGAGCGCAAGGACTCTAATATCCACCAGCTCCTTGATGTCGTCATGAATGGGTAGAAGAGGGTTCCAGTTGCAACCTGTGAAGCTCTAGTGAACTACATGCCCAAGAGGGTTAAGGCAGTGCTAGAAAATAATGATGGCAAAACAAAATATTGACACTTTGGGCCCAATTTGGACATTTTTTCTTAGGGGTGTACTCACTTTTGTTGCCAGCAGTTTAGACATTAATGGCTGTGTGTCGAGTTATTTTGAGGGGACAGTAAATTTACACTGTTATACAAGCTGTACACTGACTACTTGACATTGTATCAAAGTGTCATTTATTCAGTGTTGTCGCATGGAAAGATATAATGAAATATTTGAAGAAATGTTAGGGGTGTACTCACTTTTGTGAGATACTGTACTACCACTGCAGCACCCACAGGTTAAATGCCTTGCCCATGTGCATATTTTGGAAGGCTTTTCAATCCCCAAATGTTTCCGCATTTGACACCGCCAATCTGTTTCAATTGGTTGTGTCATATCACGTAACGGGAAAAGTGGTAGGTTTTACTGGTCAGTGATCGGCCAGCACCCGGCAAAGTCCTGTGTGTTTTAGAGCTCTGCTGAGTGTTAAATCATTGATGAGCATGTGGGTGCTCCGTGGCACCACATTCGCACTCTGAAGTTTCATTTAGCAGAAAATGATATATGGCTTTAAGCAGCCTTGCAGGACTGCACACATTTATCACCTGATATTAGCATCCCTGTCTGACTGTGTGTGTGTGTGTGTGTGTGTGTGTGTGTGTGTGTGTGTGTGTGTGTGTGTGTGTGTGTGTGTGTGTGTGTGTGTGTGTGTGTGTGTGTGTGTGTGTGTGTGTGTGTGTGTGTGTGTGTGTGTGTGTGTGTGTGTGTGTGTGTGTGTGTGTGTGTGTGTTGAGGTGGATGTAAATACTGTATCTGTATCTCTGTGAATATTTGTCTTTCTCTGTGTTTCTCTGTATGAGTCTCACCACAAAGAAAGGTTAAAGTGCTATCTGTTTGTTTGTGACATTACATGTTTAGGACAAGATTGTTACTTTTTAAAAATAACTTTGGAGACAAATATCAATGAAGCCAAATTCTCGGCAAGAAATGTACTATGTCCCGAAATATCAAATGGTCCTTTGAGTCAATGATATGTAGCCATGATGATATAAGGCAGGTAATTACTACAGAAGTATGTGTTTCCTATCCAGACCAATAAGGGCTAACTGTTAAGCCTCATGGCATAATTGTGAAACATACACATATTCCACAAAAAAAAATTCAAGACCAAACACATTATATACCAATCGCTGCTAAACACGTGTCCCCCACAACACATAAACAGTAAGCCATAGGCTACACATCATGATTACATGCTAGAGCCAATGAGGATAATAATAGAGTCCCTTTGATTAGAAGAAAAAAAACACCATTCTGGCAAGCTTTACATTAGCAATCAGCACTGGAGTTAGAAGACACCATATGTTGGCATACATCAACAAGACATCAACAAGACATCAACAAGTCCCCTCAAATACCATACGGCCCCACAAGGTTAAAAGAAGAAAAAAATAGCATGTATAAACTGTACATTGTGAAGGGCCTTGGAGGGTTTGTGTATAACGATTTGTCTGAAAGGAGAAAATGCAGCTGGCCATATGAACCAGAAGAGGAAGAGAATGTATTTCTAGATTATTATTAGATTACGAAAAATGAATTTTAGCAATTAACTCTCCAGCCAAACAGATGTGGGAACAGCAGCAGCACTCCCATACAGCTGTGTGGTTTATTCGTATGAACCGTAACATTAAAAAAACAATAAAAACCCAACGTAGAGAGCCGATATTAAATGCAATGCAAAGTGCACAAATCATTACCCACGAGTGCAGCATCTGTTTATTTATAATTCTAGAAGCATATTGAAGTATTTTTTTCAACCAACTGACCTTTTTACCCTCCCTGTCCGATGTGGGGTTGTTTGTGATCTTGAAGTAGTTGAGGTCGAGCACGTCTTTCATCTCATAGTTGTCTCCTCTCCTCTTGCAAACGATGACGGCCACGTCGAATAAAAATATGTGTCTGTAGAGATGGGAGGCAGAAAGAATGTTATTTTGCTATATTACTACTATACGATTGTTTTATTTATTTATTTATTTATTATTATTCTTCCGGACAATTACACACAATACATAATTTTCTCATTGCATATTCATACATATTACTTTGTGTTATCGTCCGAAGGGAAGCAGGAGAAGCCAAAGGCTTATCGGGTCCCGCCCCCACTGCCATAAGATTCAGATACACAGATACACAGCTACTACAGTTATATATTTTTTTTCTTTTTTTTTAAGAAGAAGCATTCTAAAACACAGATAATTTTAGGTCTCTAATTTCCTCTCTGCCTGTGACAATGCAGATATGGCCTTGTCCATTTCTTCTCTAGTAGCCTAAACACATCTGCAAAAGTATTCAAAACAGTCAGTGTGTCTGCTGACCTCGGCTACAGTCCCAAAACTTGTATTTTTATATATGATAAATGAAAAGGTAATATTATATTTATTCATTTTCTCAGATGAGGTCGTTGAGATTTTCTCAATTACACAATCAATGTAGCATCTGTATGTCTGAGCAAGTATTCTCAGTTTTGGCCAATATGAGAATATATAGTATAGAAGTGATTTAAATGCAGTGATTTTGATGTTCTTTGTTTTGCTTTGAAACTGGAATCCCATACTTAGTGACAAATTTGACAGATGCGTAGGAAAATAAGCGATGAGTCCAAATGACAGAAAATGTGCTGTTGTACACTGTCCACCCTTACAATAAATGTATTGGATAGCTACATCTCAGCAAGGCCGCCAAAAGCAGACATTTCCGGTGTCTTTATTCCTGTCTGCGATCCTGATTTATTTTTTCGGGGAAGATGAAGTTTAACAACCTGTCTTGCTTCCTCTTGTCAACACTGGAGGACACTCGCACTTCTCCGTCGCCTTTCGGCCGACCATAGCAGATTAGAGGCTGATTCTGAAATTGAAATACAGAAGGGGTTAACAAGAATGTAAAGATACTGCGGGAAACTATAACAGATTGCTGTCTCTGTGGTTCATTCCTTCAGATATGGTTCACAGGAGATCCCTCCGCTGCGTTAAATATAACTTGGATCCAACAGACCACCCCATAACACAACATTTTTATTTCCTTCCCTCAAAATTGATGAATTTTGGGAGCGCTCATGGTGTAGCGGTTAGAACGTCTAACCACTAACGCTAGAGCCTCAGTCCTCATCGCAGCAGACCCGGTTCAAATCCGACCCGTGGTCTTTCTCTGCATGTCCTCCCCTCTGTGCCCCATTTCATCTGTCTCTCCAAAGCTGTCTAATAAAGCGAAAAATGCCAAAAAATAGTCTTTAATAAAATGAAATTATGCATTTGGACGTTTTCCCAGTAGACACATCATGTAAGTTGACACCATCAGCTCACTCTTGTCACCGACAAGACTCACTCAAGTCACCAATCTTGTTCAATCAAGAATACGTAGAAGGTCGTTACTGCTGATTCTGTCGACTTCAGCCACCTATCTCATCCTGTTCCACTTCCTTATTACAGCACTGTATGATGGCAGCCCCTGCTTCATTTGAAAATACATACAATAGGCTCTTGGTGTGCTCTGTATAGCCCCGGGGACAGAATGTATTGTACCGTTTCCTACACTGACATCTACATTAGACCTTGAGTTTCTCTTAAATAAAAATGAAAGCTGTTTCATATGTTAACTATTCAGAAGCTGGTACCAGGGATTTTTCTTGCATTTATAAGATAATGAACAAATTATCGTTCCATTTTTTTTACGGATCAATTCAAACGTATTGATAAATCCAGTGTAAGATCCATTTTTCCTTTTTTTTGCTTAAGAAAGAAGATTTTTCTTTTTTAAATGGAAATAAATTACAAATGTATATAGAAAATCACAGCTATTTGCAAAACTGTGCAGGGATATATTAAAGGTAATGCTTAGGTAATTCCAGGTGAATTCAGTTTGAAATGTTAGCCTTCAACTGCATTGTCACAGAATAGGAATACGATTCTTGTACATTTAATGCAGGTGTCTAAGTTGTATCCTGTCATTGCTCAATTTCCTTAGACTACTGTATGCCAAATCTGGAGGAAGACTGGCCTTGTTGGGTGAAACTGACTGACTATAAAACAAAACCAAAGGGAAGTATTCCTGATTGATTTGTTGTGCTCTTTGATAAAGTGCACACTAACCCATGTAAGGGAGAACATGTTTGGCTTACCAGGTTTTCAATAGACCTCTGGTACTGGTCGATCTCCCTTAGAGTCTCGTTATCTCTCTTCACCTCGTTGACATACTGAGCCAGGTCCTGGGCATCACACACACACACACACACGCACACACACACGCACACACACACACACACACACACACACACACACACACACACACACACACACACACACACACACACACACACACACATTTTGTGGGGTTAGTTCAGTCTGTCCTGAAGACAGTCAAGTTTTACCGGGGAATTACAGAAAACATATTTTTTGTACTTGTCTGAATGTATGCATTTCGTGAATTGTTTTGGTTGTTAGGTTCCCAAATCAGCCGCCTATCAAGGTTTGATTCCCTTCAGGTCTAGAAAAGTGCTCACTAGTGTGAAATAAATGTTTCATCTATTCACACTCATTCATGATTCATGACTTCCACTTTCCATCTTATGAAAGTATGTCTTTGAGTGGCACAGACTGTGAAATTATCGGCTAAATCAGGCTGCTATTGGCAACTATATTATCTGTAATCACAGTTATTACAGGCCATTGGCCATGAGCATTGCTCTTACCTTCATGGCATCAAGAGCGATCTTCAAGTTGCTCTTGTCAGAAGCATCAGGAGTGTGTTTGACAAGCTCCTGTTAAACCGGGGAAGAATAAAACATCAGGCACTATTGTTCGCACAGGAAACTCACAATCAATTGATTTCACATTTCACAATAGTAAATGGATTATGTATTTCATTCATTACTTTAAAGTGCCCCCATGTAGTTGACATTGTAAAAAAATAGCCTTTTTTAATTTTGAAAACAAACAATTTTATTTATTTAATCTTATTTGGGGGTAAAAGTGTGGATTTTTAGTCAAAGATCAACCAATATACAGTACGCGAGCTTGATTAATAATTTTCTTCTGATTTGTTTCACTTTGTGAGTTTTATATCCTTCATAAAGCTGTACAGTTAACAGCGGTAGGACTGTACAAAATAACTTTTACTTGTTCTGTAGTGTACTTACTGTATTATATTCAAGTTCAAATTTGAAGTATTTGTACTTCAATAAACTCATTCAATTTGATGCAACCTTACACTTCTACTCCACTACATTTCAAAGAGAAACAGTTTACTTTACACCTCGTTCATTATCTGTTAGCTATACTTACTTCTAACTAGTTCCTTTGCAGATTAAGATCTAACTGTCAAAACATGTGATCAGCTTGTAAAATATAATGCAATGTTCCTGAATAAACTACCCAAAATTATAGGTACTATAGTTAAAACCTGCTGCAACTGGAAAATTCCGCCTGCACAGTAATGTAATATGATATTGAATACAATACTCCATATTTAGTGAAATACCCTTTTCTGCATTATAAATAGTTTTGACACTGTAAGTTTATCTACCATACAGACGTAATGTTTTCAATGAAGGACCTTTGTCATTTTTCTCATAGTTTAATACTGTATCTTTTATATAACTGAATGCCTCAATTTAACAAAGAAAAAGCTCCTTGTATAATATTTGAGTCTTCAAGTCATCAAGGGATGTTCTGACATTGTCCTGCCAACACCCACACATACTGTATGTTAATGTAATAAATCAACATATGGAAGTTATTGTTGGGAGTTTAAGCTACACAGAGGCACCATGACATCTGTCCTGTGGAAGACTTTGGTTTCATTGCCGTTAAAACACCAGACAAACAGCAAAGACCACATGAGAAAAATAACCTTATAGTAGCCCAGACGGAGCCGTTTCCACAGCAAGTAAAATCACATATCATAACATAATTCTGTGCCAGTTAACAGATACTGTTTTCAAGTGTGGCACCAGTTTCACCATTTAATCGGTATAGTGCATTGTAGCATCTTGCTTCATTTTTGACGTAGCTTACATTTTACATTTGCCTAATTCTAAACCAATTCTGCCTATATGGAAAAAGTATGGAGGAAATTATATCATTAGTCTTAATCAAAATTACAGCAATATCTACGATATGGCCAGGCTCCTTCTCTCTCCCCCCCCCTTATTATCTCTCTAATAACATTAGAATAAGAAGAGATTATGTTTCTCCACTGTGCTACAGGGCAGGTTCTTTGCTGTTCCACTCTCACTTGTTATCCTCTTCCCTGTCTTCCCTTTTTTTAGCCTCTTCCCAGAGTCTTTCCTCGGGGGGGGGGCAACTGAGAACACCTGGATCCACCACCATTTATATAGGCCTTTACCCTCCACAACAATGCAATACAGCTCTGTGCCCATTGTACTCATCTGCACTGCCGGCTATAGTCTGACCGCTTATTCATACCAACCATGGGAGACAAGCAGTTGATTTTGAAAGATTGCGACCACACTGCAAGACGTGTCCAAGTGCTATCACTGCACTCATGTATAAAATCAGGTCATGTCAAGTCATGTCATGAATGAATCATACTTTCACTTTCAAAATGTATTGATTTAATGATCTGTCTCTTAATAGTCTTTGATTGAGAAACAATTCTGTGAGATGAAATGTTATGAGACAGAGTGATGTGAAATATTAATACTAAAAGCAATACCTTACTGACTGGTTGAAAATTATGTTTTATTTTGCAGGCGCAGCTAAAGCGAAAACATGGAGAATGTCGCCCTCAAGTGGCCGCTCAGAAAACTGACACAAAAAAATAAAATAAGTTAAATGGACTGGAATAATGCTGAAAGAAATTCCCAGACTCCAGTCAGGAATAAAACCAGCTTTTATTTTATAGAAGAAGAAAAAAAGACATGTATGTGATGTCCTTAGGAAAGGCTGTGAGTTTGAATCCTTCCACCAACAGGTCAAATCTTGCCAATATCGATCATTCCTGTCTCAAAAGCTATTTCTGTGGTGTCTTGGAGTAAGGCAGTAAGCATCAAATGTTACAGGAGCTGCTCATTAAAAGTAATTAGATGTATAAGTACTAATACAGAAAGGAATACATCTGAATTGCCATGAACAAGCACCCAGATGTGACAAAACCATCCAAAAGTGACGAAACATTTCAAAATCAGACGTGTCACAACAAGGTTCTGGACCGAGAGGTGATTTTCGGTGATAAACACACCTTTATCTAGTATGGGAAGATTGACTCTGGAAAAAAAACAGCTTCCCCTACCTGAAGAAGAAGATGATACTTGAGGACCCTCTGCATTGGGACAACCAGCAGGTCCCTCAGAGTAAACTTCCCATTGTTGGCTCTCTTTGAGCACTCCTGGAACAAATACAACACACACCATTAATACAGCATGAACTTCACTGCATCTTCATAACACATTAAGACGTCATTCTTTGGTGTTACTAAGACTTTTTTAGAACAAGGTTGGGTCCTGGAAGCTACAAAACAATGTGCCTCCAATATCTTGTAAGTATTGTATTGTAAGTTTTAATTTTTTTAAAGGTCACATATTATGCTAAATGCACTTTTTAAATGTGTTCTAACATATCCATGGGTCCACGGTGTGCATAGAGACTGCCAAAATATTTTAAAAAATAACTATCTCTCCTGTTCTCACTCTCCCCCTTTCTGAAACCCCCACCCCTCCCCCCCAATATTCTCCAGTCAGAATTTTCCCCTTTTCTGACCTCACAAACTGGAAAGCCAGAAGCTTCCACTGTGCAGCCCACACCCCTATTTCTTATTGGTCCACGGCCCTGACAGACAGAGGGCGAGGCGTATCTGGCTTCGCTTCCGGACAGGGGGCGGGGGGAGCTCAAAGATTGTATATTTACGAGGGGAGCTGCAGCTCTTTTTAAAAAATAGGCCATTGTGAGATTAGCTGAACATCAGCATAGTACAATAAATTATCTGAAAGTTTTTTTCAGCAAACAATTAAAGAAAAACGTATTAGGGACCACTAAGACCATATAATATGGTGTATAATAGTACCGAAAAGTGTATAATATGGGAGCTTTAAGGGCCCAGGCTTGTTACAAAATGACAAAAATTGTCATGTGAAATTTATACGAAATATTGTTTTAACCTTATTCTGTTTTAAAGGGCTATGCACCGAGTCCACCGATATTAGATAAACTATATTGAACATGCGTTTGAAATTAAATTAAATCAATTAAAAAACATCAGATACATTTCAACAAATTTGTTAAAGCCAGACAGAACAAGGCACAATGGCCCTCATTTATCAAACTTGCATGGAAACTGGTGCAGATTCTGGCGCAAATACCTCCCTACGCCAGGTATCGCGTGGGATTTATCAAACAGTCGTATCTCGCCAATCTCAGCGTACGCCAGGCCATTATTGATAAATGCGGCGGCTGAAAACGATCGTATCACGCCCCTATATTTTCTCAGTTTAGAGGCCTCGCCCAGAGGTTTTACGACATGGATATGCGCATTATGGCACATAAGAGGAACTTCTCTGAAGTAGAAATTGACAGAATAACAGCGAAAGTAGAAAAAAAAAGAGTTTCATTTCGGAGCATTACAAGCGGCATCAAAGAACGACAGAAGGCAGCAGCTAGGAAGGAAATAACTGCTGCGGTCAACAGCGTTGGTGTTGACAACAAACGATCTCCAGCTGAGGATTTTGCATTTTAGGTTTACATCAGTAGGCTACTATCGCTCAAATGCTATAAAACAGCATATACAATTATATGTCGCCATTTCTTTACATAGATGAAGAAAAAGTGGTCTGACTCAAAAATCGCCACTAAAAAAAGTGTGTTGCTGTTCTGAAATGCAACCAACTGAGGGTGCGGGCATAATATAAGTGGTAGAGGAGAAACAGACGCACCAACTGTCCGGTAATGGTACCCATAAAATAAATACAGGTCTGCAGAGATTTGAATGATTAGAATGTATTGGCCCTTTTAGATAGCACTACTCAAAAGGATTGTAAAAACTAAAAATAACACATTTTGCGTTTTACTGTATGACAGCAGGAGTGTTCAGCCCGGCGGTCAGCTGCACAAGCCGACCCGTCAACGATCAGCCGTGAGAGCGCCCACTGTCCTGCTCCACCAGCAGATCGGAAAAACGTGCCGGTTAACGGTGGAAATAAATCGCTCGCTTAAGCGATCAATGACACATTAAAAGAGGAACTAACATCTAAAAAGTGCGTCAAATAAATAAAATGTTAAGCTGAATGTTGTGCCGTGTATTTTTTATCATAAAGAGCAGTGTAGGCCTACTACATTTTAATACTGTGGCTAACATTTTGAATGAATGCAGCCCCCATGCCTCAGTGTCCCCCCAGCCAACCCGGTATCACGCCAAGGCGTGTAATAGACACGCATGGACCGGCGTGTCTATTACACGCCTTGCCTGACCAGGGCGTGTGAGTTACACGCCGCCCCCCGCCCGTCTAAATGAACGGAGGAATAGCACCAACAGCTGCCCTTACACAGTCCCATCCAGTGCTCCTAAGTGGCCGGTGTGTGTACTATTGAATCAGTGCTCCTACTCAGTTGCACACCATAAGCTGCACATTTTTAAGTGATTAATATCTTTATTTCGGTCTGAGCAAACACTGCATTTGTATTATCTTCTAATAATTGTCCAACAAAGTAATCGGCTACCCGGCACAGCCTGCACTGCGAGTCCATGCTGTTTACAAACTTGCGTACACGAGCTGAGAGCTGGCGTGGGATTTGAGCGTATCCTACGCTCACGTCCATATTGATAAATGCCGAGGTTTGCGTGGAAATGTGCGTACACCCACATTTCTGGTCTACGCAAGGTTGATAAATGAAGGCCACAGTGATTAACAAAAAATAGATCTTAATGGATGTGTAGTGCACAAGAAAATCCACTAGAGGCCGCTGGGAAACTCGATCTGTGAGAGCATGTGTGCTTGTTTGTGTGTGTGTCTTTGTGTGTGTGTGTGTGTGTGTGTGTGTGTGTGTGTGTGTGTGTGTGTGTGTGTGTGTGTGTGTGTGTGTGTGTGTGTGTGTGTGTGTGTGTGTGTGTGTGGTATTGACGAGTCAGCTTCCTCAGGTGTCTCACCTCCAACTTTAGACGGACATCCTCTTTCTCTTTGCAGATGAGGTCTAAAACAGCGATGGCGATTTCCACCCGACTGCAGTAAATCCCATAAATGAGCAGCCTTTGATTCAGTGGAGAGAGAGTGGAGTGGAGCCATTGATAAGTAAGGATTTGGAGCAAGTATCACAGTGTAACTGGTAATTTGTTGCAGTCTTGTTGCTCACCAAGTGCTTCCCTGATGCACACACTCTATTGCAAGACACTACATCATGATTATCTACCTTCCTACGGGAAAAGATTATTTCTCAAATGAGCCAATTAAACTCTACACCCGTTTGCTACATTGTCTGGCACTTCCAGTTTGAAGATAACATTTCATAGAGAACTGAGACAGAACAAACCACATGCAATCTGAGCCTTTGTGTAAAAAACAGACACACAGTTCAAGATGTCAGACGTAAATTAGGTATAAATGGCTGCTGATTTATTGCAAGACAATGTATCGCAATGTTTATGCCAAGTGTTGATTGCAATGTGTGAGGGAAAGTACAGCAGTTTGGTTCGCAAACATATCTACTGTACATAAAGGGAAGATCAGTTTGGAAGATGCCAATGTACTTTGGCAATGAAAGCTGCTCCAAACGTCAAACCCCTTTCCCTGCAATACATGTCAAAACAAAAAGGAGTTCATGTGTACCTCTCTTTGTAGCCGATAAAAATCTGGTAGAGATTTAGGGCATTTTTGTTCAAGATGGAATCCTGCAAATCGATCATCAGGCTCTGGTGAACTCTAACCAGGTCCTGCATTTGAGAAAAAGAAAAACCATCAGACACAAAACTTTTTATTTTCACATCACTGGAACTAGAATGGGAAACACACGGGACTTACTGTGATGTTGACAAAGACTTTGTCGATTTCCGACGCGGAGAAGAAGTTCCTAAGAGGATTCAGGAAATACTGGAGGAAGAAATTATTGAAAAAAACGATTGAATGAAAAATGTCAAGTCTTTTTGTCAGATTATCCTCACTGACTGATTATTCAATGGGTGGGGGTGGTGGAATGTTAATGTTAATTCTTAAATATCATTTACTCGGTCAAATAACATCTGATGAGGTGTCAGATAAGAGGTGCAGAGCGTGATAAATTAACTGATAACTTGGGAATTTCCTGAAATGCACCTGAAATGGGTTGTACAACAATGTGCAAAGAAAGTTCAGTACCTTTTCGATGGACTCCAGGGTCTCTGTGTATTTCTCCTCCGTCTGTTTGATCTCTGTGAGGCAGCAGCTCCGGACGTCTATCTCTGCCTGTTTCTACAAAGATATACATTTCAGAATTATGCTGCTTAATTATTACTATATAATTGAGAGAACTTTTCCTTTTCATGTTTATCTGTGGACAATGCACTTGCTTTTGTAAACAATTATTTTTGTAGCAGTGTATTGGTTGAGTACTTTTTGTTGCTTTGTATACACCATATATCATTCTTACATGTTGATTACATGAAAACTGTCCATATTCTACTAGTAGTTGTGGTATATACTAGTAGTTTTGTCCTAGTTTTGTTTATATTTTTATATCATTTGATAATTAATTATAGATATCTATGGAACAATATGAGATGTTTTTTTCAGTGTTTTGGTTCATAAAAAATGATCTGCATACACTCACAGCACATACTTGAACGGTGAGCAAAAAATAGACCCATGTAGTACTCCGAGTTAATAACGGTGGTGGGAAATCACTAGCTTTACTCAACTACTACAGTGTGAAGGGTCTCTTTGTTATATCCTGCTTAATACTTATAATCCACTCCATAGATCTGCCCCATTTATCTGACACATGTTGTTACTATTCCAGGTTTAGATTTTA